>JADDOH010013009.1:0-37261 GCA_016648135.1 Agrypnia vestita
CTTCATGATACCGCTAGACCACACACTGCACAACAGACGGCTACCAAATTAGAGGAGCTTCAATTGGAATGTCTAAGACATCCACTGTACTCTCCGGACCTTGCCCCAACAAATTACCATTTTTTTCGAAATTTGGATAACTTCTTGCAAAGGAAAAAATTCAACTCCGATGGGGCAGTCCAAACCGCCTTCAAAGATTTTATTGATTCCCTTCCGAATGGTTTTTTTAGTAAAGGGATCGATGAACTACCTATGAGATGGCAAAAGTGCATAGATAGCAATGGTACATACTTTGATTAAATAAATATATTATAATAAAAAAAAATCGACTTTATGTTCCTCCCATACTAAACGTCAATTTCATATGTAAGGACCTAATATTAATAATTGTAGTTTTCATTTATCGAAAAAATTCATAGTATTAGTATCTTGGAGTACATACCAATGGCAAAATGATTTATCTGTTTAAATATATTTGAAATATATTGGGCATAAATGAAAACTGTATATTTAGCATATATGTAATATTCCTATATTGCTAATGCCCATAAGTGGAGGGTTCACGAACTAAGCTAGGCAGAAAATGCTACTTTTATCTCATTGCTGTCACTTGAACTGTTGTGCGCAAGCGACGTGACTCTCATTTATCCCATGTGGCGGCGCTGATTGGATATAAATTGGCGCTAGTTCTCGGACATGCGCATAAGACTCGAAGTGACATCGGTATGGGTGAGACAAACGTATATTTCTGCACTGTAGTGATTTCGCCTATTTCCAGACCCTGCCGGCAATATATTATATTAATGATATTTAGCTCTTGCTCAGTCGATTATTTATTATGGACAAATTGGGTGGGTTAGAACTTCCATAACGCTACTTGATCCATTGGAAAAAGCATTAATTAAAGTTGTTAATGAAATAGCATATGCATGAGGTATAAAAGCAAAGGCAGCAATATCCAAAAAAAAATGCAATCATAGAGGATTGCTAAATTATAATGTACTGAATTCGAGAATTTCCAGGAAAAATAGCCTATAAATTTAGAAGAAACATGATTTTGGAAAGGATAGATACGTACAATCTGGAATTCAGTACATTTTAAATTAATAATCCTTGGTAATTCAAAACATTTTTAATTTTTTTTTGGATATTGCTATCTTTGCTTTTATACCCCACATATGTAGATATTCATCTGATAGAATCTTTTCTGAATTTCAACTACTTGACGTCAGATAACTCTACATATTAATTTTAAAACACTTTAACACTCCCGCTCCGGAACGGGGTTACAACTCATCCACAAAAATCTTATTTATAAAACTATTTAATAATTGTAATCCTCATATCCCAAAGGATACAACACCCAAAGAAAATAAAAATTATAATATGTAATAAGACATTCAAAAGTACAAAAAAAAGTTTTTCCATAGACAATCGTCAATATTCTATACGATACGCTTACTTCATCCTGCTTGCACGGCTTCTGTCAGTCAGACGCTTGTGAGTCAAAATACTATGCTTTCTTATAAAATGACGAAAACTTGTCATAGAATTTTGTTCGCATTGTATAAGAAATGTAATTAAAAATATTACAGAACATTTTCAAACCATTATATTTCATTAAAACGCAAATTTGACTGGGGTCACCTTGTTACCCCATTCCGACCTCCGATCCTATTTTCGATATTCCGGTACCCGAAAGTTAACATGAATTCTGACCCACATATACCAGGACAACTGACTCACGCAAAAAGAATTTTCACAAAACAATAAATACTGACACCTAGAACAAGAACTAGCTATGGACAACGACATTATTCTTTCCTGGCATCTTTCAATCTTGATGTGTTCATTATTTTTAAAAAATAAGTCACCGAAAAATTGCTGATTTTATTATGACGATTTTTTCCCCTTGATAAAAAAAAATATATTGTAAAGTAAAGAGTAAGATAAATATATATATTCAAGAACACATTCATATTTGTGAAGTTGTAATTTTTCAGAACAAAGTTCTATGAAATTTTTTTTAATCAAATTAATTAATCGATTAGAAAGATATACAGAAAAATCTAATTCATCTTTTTTCGTGAATTAGATTTTTCTGTTTATCTTTCTAATTGATTAATTAATTTGATTAAAATAAGATAAATATCTTTAACTGTTTTGTTTTTTGTCCGCCAAACTCCACCAACCGTGTCGGATTACGCCCAATGATCTTTTACTTAATCCACGTTTTAGTGAATCGGAATTTAATTCGCTGTATCAGCATTTTAGGGTTATTTGATTTTAACACATTTCTAGTAGTACATTTCACTGATAATGCGATAATGGGTGAGTAAGGTCAGGGACGTGTAGTGCAAAGATTTTCCAAGCGACTTTAAAACCCTGTATTTCTAAACATTATTTGTATTTATTAGATTATCTCTAAAAAAGACCTTGTTTGTGGCTTGTGACTTGCAGTCATTGCTAGTTTGATAATAAAGGGATAAACCTTACATTCTGATATTCTCAATTCTAGATAAACGTAGCCACATGTATGTATAAAATACTTATTGATTTTATTACTCTACTACAGATTCTGTTGTCTCACATTTCGACGACAGAGCGACTTCCACTGTCTACAACGGGATCACCTCTGTTGGTACGGACTAAGACGTTTCAGTCAGTCACCTTCGTTATACCGAGGGAACGGGACTGTCACGAGATGCACACCTCATTACTGCAGATGAGTCAACCAGGTTAGTTTCAAATTCCAACAATGGGAGAGCAGTTTTTGTAAGGAATTTGTTTATCGCCTGTGGTATCGTACAACAAGTTTTGTGTGAAATTTACTTCATACAAACTCATAACCTTCATCTACTAATGTTATTCAATGTTTTGAACCATGTTATGATTTCACTGATATTTGTTATTGTCTATCTAAGAAATATGATAAAACTCCGATAATTCGTCATATTTCGAAACGTAAAAATTAAAACACTCAAGTCCCAAAATGTTAATTTTATAGTTGATTAACCCTCAAAATTCGGAAACCCCGGTAATTCCTTTTTCGCAATAATTTTGTACCCTTGCGCCATAAATCAAAACATTTTGATTCACATAATTCGATTTTTAAGTTAAAAATAATAATATTGCGCGAGGCTATTTTATCACGCCCGCACGTATGGAATCCACTTTATCTATACATATTAAGTCGCTATCCCTAAAATTCAGGAATCCTATGTATTCTTTTTTCAGTTAGCTGCCTTGGTATGCGTGGATAATTTTAGTTTGCGCAAAATCCTCGTATTTGAACGCAATTAAAAAAATTCACTTTTTTAAATTCATTTTACTAGTTCGATTCTTTTTACTCCCTTTGTATTAACTCGTGGCGTCTGCTTGCTTGCTTGCCGGCTTGCCGTCGAAAAAACATTGAATCGATTTTTAACCCTTTTCCCGTGGTACAATCGAGTTGAAACTTTGCAAGCAGACTCGTGGCGACGATCAAGAAGTTCTTTCAAATTTTCGTTAAAAAAAATTAATAATTATAGTATAATTTTGGATTTTTCAAATTTTTAATGTTTTTTTCATACAAGTTGTATGGATATTTCAACGCATATGGTAGACGTGAAACCCGAAAATGAGAAAGGGAGTATTGTAAAAACTTGGTTTTTATGAGTTACTTTTTTATAATAACTTTGTGTTGTTAAAATATTTGATTTTCTTTGAAAGAAATTATTACTGACTTATCTTATTATTTCACGTATTTATGTACGATTGTATTTCTAATAATTGGTATTGGTCTGAGTCGGAAAAAAGGCGGAATCGATAATTAAAATGGAGTGAAGATTGATGAAGCCTTCCATAAATTCAAAGATAACTGTTTAAGATAATAATTTTCGATTTCGGCCATTCAAACGTGACGAAATGGAAAAAATAATTTGATTTGTTTCTCAAGTAAGAACATCAAATACATTAATATCGCATATTTTAGTAATATGAATGTTAAGATCTTTGCATTAGCTTAATAAATATTGCGCTTTCAAAATGATTTCTTGAAATATGCAAAAAGACATGCGTTTTTCACAAATTTAACAAATTTTTTCATGAGTTTTACGATTTTTGATAAATTTCGCAAGGGCATCGCGATTTTTTTTGGCACCTTGTATTTAGAATTAGCGGGGTTCCACATAATACGAAATGTTATTTTTGGGTCCCTTGAATTAAGAATTAACGAGGTTTTACTGTAGCGTATATTTATAACATCATTATCAATATGACAGGTATTAAAAATGGTGTCTCATAATTTTCAGTTCACATAGAGGACCTGTACTGCTTCCACTACACGTCTAGCTCTGACGATGTAGCCAAGTCTGCCGGCTGGGACATGTTCAGCTTGAGGGATGAATATAAAAGGATGAGAGTACCCAATGATCATTGGGTGCTGTGCACAGCTAACAAGGACTATGATGTATGCTTTAATATTGCTTAACCTTATCCCATTTAAATATATTACATAGTAGTTTACGTGCAGCAGGAACATTGAAGCATGACTTCTTTGTAAACATTTATTTTGGAAAAATAATTTAAATTTAATATTTGTGTGACAGAAAATTATGATATATCAAAATATGAATATATATCAAAACCTGTCAACACAGATCAAGGATCTAACAAAAGAAGAAGAAGAAGAAAATATGAATACTATGATGATAATTGTCACAGGAAAATTACGAGATATAATATGTTTTATTTAGTTTTTTTTTTAATATTTGGTTACGTAAAAGTCATGCTGCAATATTCCCACTGCATGCCCCGGTAGTTTTGATTTTAGAAATAAGAAAACTTTAACCTTAGTAACAATATAATAAACAGTCAAATTCAATTTCCAAACAACCCTATTCTTAACATTAAAAACAACGTTGACGATCCCTTAATTATTCCCTAACCCCCCCTTCTATTTACTCCTCCTACTATCAATCTCCCTAGTTAACTATATAATGATCATTTAATTTAGTACACGTTGTATCCTTGTATTGTTGTAAACTTGTAGAGGTGTTTACTCATATTGAATAAAGAAAAGAAATATTCTGTGGTGTTCACCAAGTCATGTTTTATTTAGTTATGAAAAATTATATTTCTCATTATTTACATTTCAGGACATTATTCATAATGTCCTTACTTAAATGTAAATAAGAGGTGTCTTTTTAGAGGTACTCAACCTTAAAATGAAATAAAATGTAAAAAAATAGTGGAAACGGTCATGGTATTGGCTCTATCGGAAATATAGTTTTATGCCATTAGTGTTTAAAGATAGGGTGTCTTTAGTGGTTTATTTTTCGAGTTCGCAACACTTTTTCAACAGCGACAGCCAAATTGACAGCTGACAGCTGATTTGTGCTCAGTTTGGTTTGATATTTCTCCGTAAATATACTTACGTCAGAATAAAGCTTGCAAATTGTGCACTTTTATTTCGAAAATCGTGGTATCGTAATCATATTTAAATGTCAATGCCATAAAATTATATTTCCAATAATGCCAACACTATGGCCATTATCACGATTTTAATATTTTTTAATTCAGTTTAAAATTCTATACCTACCTCTTAAAAAACATCCTTTATTTAAATATTTATATTAATCTAGTTAAACTAAGTAAATATCTCTACAAATTAAATGAATCTTTATTTGTAATTAGCATGCTTTTATTTCCTACATAATCACAAATTTGACAAAAAATTTCATCAAAACATTTTACCGCGATGATTTATTTCAGCTATGTGACACCTATCCTCGTGATCTTTACGTTCCCGCTTCGGCAAGTTCCCAAGTCCTTTTGGGAAGTTCCCGGTTTCGTTCTCGTGGGCGGCTGCCAGTGCTTTCATATCTGCATCACAACAAAGCTGCCATCGCCAGATGCTCTCAACCTCTGAGTGGTTTCAGTGCCAGGTTAGTTTGAGCAATTTAAAATAACTCAATTACGTTTGAAAACTTGCTAACTGCACTTAAGTACTAAGTTAACGGTTTTAGCTTATTACCGACATATTTTCAAAGTTGTGGCTGAACGCTTGTGCATTGTTTTATAATTTTGAATTTTTCAGATGTTTGGAAGATGAGCAGATGTTAGATTGCATTCGACGGACAAACCCCAACTGCGGTTTTATGTACGTTGTTGATACTAGACCAAGGGTGAGTAGAATGTTATATGTGTGTTTCTGTATATTCAATTTATTTTTTAATTAAATCTGATTTCAAATTTAATTTTCTCTTTCCTTCAGATAAATGCCATGGCAAATCGCGCTGCTGGGAAGGGTTACGAGAACGAAGCATTTTATGAAAATATAAAATTCCAATTTCTTGGAATTGAAAATATTCATGTGATGAGGAGTAGTCTACAAAAAATTATTGAAAGTAAGAAATAAAATTGACAAATAGAAATCCACACAGTTCATCAGATAAGGAAATCATAGTACGACAATTCGACAATCAGAAGTTTGTTTTGCAAATGAGTAAATTAATTATTAATTTCAATAATAATTTTTTTTTTCAAATAGAGATGCAAACACGCAATACATGTCGCGTCTATATTCTTACGATTTTCAAAATAGGCAAAACACCTCTGCTATGAAGCTTACCGTTACACCAGTAAGCTACTCAAAGTTAAAAATAGTACAGTAAGATTTTATTTAATGCTTAAAATACGTTACTAAATAATAAAGCGCTTAAATGAAACATTGTTAAACAAGATCATTTTGACATAAAGTAAATAGGAAAAAGGAAAAGGAAAAACGCATCCAAAAATAAACAAATGCTACTTAAATTTTAACTTATTTTTATATTAATTTGCTTATAACATGCACACAGGAATATAAAGTTCATATTTGTGTTGAAGGTCCTGAATCTTCTTAAATTCTCAATTTTTTTTTGCAATGACGTCGTCTTGCGAAGCAAATGTTGGTAGCAAGAAATCGCATACAAAAAGATTCATGTTGTCCTTTGCACTACTTTCAAAGTTTGAATCATTCGCTAAAATTTGATCAACGACTTTGGTTATCATTGTCCACCTTTTTAAGAAAATCTCCAGAATCACTACATTCAACTTCTACACCAATTTCTTGTTTTCCCAGTTCTTAAAGGTCTTCGCTCATCTACATCTCTAACAAACACGAAAACGGTGTTGCCAGAGCCTGGTTAATTGCCACCTTTTGCTGATTATGTTCGAGAATAGTCATATTACATATACCTGTATAAATCAATGAAATGCCGCGATCATTTGAATCAGCATAAATTTTTTGTTTTTTTAGACTTTGAGCAGACCGCAATATATCGATTAGCGTTAATTGATGAAGAGCTAAACGAGGTCTTACTGTACTGTTAATACATGCAGTTCAAGATAAAAAATTTAATCGTAACAAAAGAAATCAAGGTGTGATTTATGTCATTTTATGCTAAATAATTGATTAAAATTTTATAAACAGTAGTTTGTAAAACATGGTGACTCAAACTTATTATCTATTATTGACTAATATTTTGTATGTTTTTTCCTACTGCATCTGATAAGCTTTTTAAAAAAGCGCATGTTAATAGCACTGGCATTATGTACAGAGATAAGAGAGAAATTTACTGTAATTTTTTACAGATTTATTTAAATCTATTGAATATGTCATCTTTTTTTTTACTCATGTTGGCCAGCGATATCTACATAAACAATTGTTTTTATGCAGCTTGTGATCAAAAGAACCAATCCATGTCCACGTTTCTCAACGGCTTGGAGTCCTCTCAGTGGATGCGTCATGTTCGTTGTGTGCTGGAGACTTCCTGCGTGGTGGCAGGGGCCATCGCTAGGGGCGTGTCCGTCGTAGTCCACTGCAGCGACGGGTGGGATCGCACAGCTCAAGTCTGTTCGCTCGCTTCTCTTATGTTGGATCCGTACTACAGAACTGTTAAAGGATTCCAGGTATAGTCTTGCGTATAACATACTTTTATATGTAACGATTCTCTTTTGTTATGCATAAAATAAATAAAATAAAAAAATACTATAATGGTATATCTCATCAACGGTTAAATTACACAGATTAAGATAAATTATAAATGTCTCGTCTTCTTCTTCAATTTCTTTAATTTTTACGCTTCAACAGGCCAAGAGGCCCAATTACAGAAGCGAAACACATCACAAAACACCCAGGCTTGAGTAAATCACATAGATTAATTGTGACCTCACCGGGAATCGAATACGGAACCCTCGATATGAGAAGCCAGTGGAGTATGAGGGCCGCTTTCATTTCCATATAATTTTTCCATGTATTCCATATAAATAGCTTTTTCTCATAGAAACAAAGCTATTTATATGAAAAAAATGCATGTAAGTCATTTTTAGGCATTTATAAGACTTACGACTTGTCATTGGCTGGCTTAAGTCATCATTTTATGCAATGTAATCTTCACAATTCCACACATTCAATCACATCTAACAAATTTGGAAAGTTGTATGATTGGAATTTATATACCTCGCTTACTTTAGTCAATACAACTACGCTGTCAAGCTGGTAGAGACTTCTGTATTTTTTGACTAAAGTATGGTGCAATATTCTTTTTATTTGTACACAACATTCATCCAAATTATTATTCAAATTTTTATACTCCTTTTTAGACCAGTTTATTTCACAATATTTTTTGAGTAGGTACGTATGTTAAAATTTTTAAGAACAAAATTACTTAGCCTCTGGGGACAAAATGAACTAATTGTGTTCTTAAAAATTTTAACATACTCAATCAATATTGTAAATGAAACAAATTTCTATCATAAAATAAAACTTGATTTAAACAATTTAGCAACACACCACAAACATCTTTTAATTTCAGGCACTCATTGAGAAGGATTGGCTCTCTTTTGGTCACAAGTTCTCCGAGCGTTGTGGCCACGTGCTGGGTGAGCCGAGGGAGCGGTCACCGGTGTTCGGCCAGCTTCTAGATGCGGTGTGGCAGTTATCTCGAGCTCGACCTTCTGCTTTCCAATTTGGCGAACGTTTCCTGATAGCGTTACATGATCACGCTCATGCGTGTCAGTATGGAACATTTGTTGGGAACTGTGAGAAAGATAGGTTGGATTTGAGGTGGGTCTTAATTAGTATTTTTTACTTTCTTGCCATTCTATGAATAATTTTTTAAATATTTTGTGTTGTTAAATTCAGTTAAAAGATATCTAGGATCTTATTATTACATACATGCATGTCTTTAAACTTTGCACTCTAATGTCGTCCTAGGACCATCTATCAGGGTCAGTAACGATCTGTTTGTTAAAAAATAAAACAATATAAGGGACCAAAATAAGATAATGGCTGTGAAATTTTGAACAACAAATAACTGTCAATTCTCAACTAGGTTTAGTTTTGATAATAAATTTAATCCTTTTTTTTAATATCTTGCTTTAAACCATAAATCACCTTTTGTGGGTTGGTTCCTTATGGTTTCATGCCGCCACTTATTTGCAGAGTCGGAAAGTATCAAATCTTTTAAATATTCTATGAGTTACATATTACATGTAAATACCAGAAGCGTGCATCGATTACATTGAAGCATATTATTATGTTGTATGTATTAAAATCCAAATAGTTATGATAATAATTGTCATAGGAATATTATGAGATGCATCTGTTAATTTGATTTTATTTCAGAATACATATATGCTTATGTAAATTTTATGCTTACTGCATATACTTCTTTCCTTATTATTGAGGCCAAATTATTTATTTATAAATTGAGTCATAATTATTTTGAAATGCGAATAATTACCTGTAAATGAGTATTTTCATAAATTGTCCAGCTTCAAATTATCTGATTTTACTTTATTTACAATTTAACAAGCATAATGATTTTTTTATTGTAATCTTTCTGTGTACACCCATAAAAATAATCTTAATTTTTTAGATTATTAATTTAATCTTATTTAATTTATAGACTATCGGAGAGAACATTTTCCTTATGGGGCTACATGGCGAGTCACATGAACGAGTATTACAATCCTCTGTACGACCCGTCGTCGGTTTCTGATCTTCTGCAGCCCAACCTCATCAGCCAAAACATCAGGTATTGCATAAATATGTATTTTTTTTCTCATTAACCATGTCAACCTCGGCGCAGCTACGTATTTGTGCTTGAGCTTATCCAAATCCAAATTTATTTATAATAACACAAATTTTATCCATTGTGGACAAATTGTTAGTGATTGATTTTTGGAGAAATGTAAAATGTTTTGAAAATTTCTTTTTTATTTCATTAGTTAATAAGGTATAATACACATAATAATTTAACCTGTTGTGGTGCTATTTTAACAATTTTTCCGAAGAATTGCATTTTTGAATTGCTTAAAATTTTTACCTTACATATATGTATTGGTTTTTCAATATGCCTCGGATGTTAGATGTCTTATATTCCCATCTCTGCTCCGTTGTGTTCATGGTATGCCATGGTAGCTTTGTTAATTATTATATATTATAAGTCCCAACATTTAAAAAATGTAATGTGTGTACTTATGCACGCGCATTAGAAGTTCATGTGCTGTCTAATGCACATTCTGTCCAGCTATGTATATTCCAAGTCAAAGTACACAACAGAAACTAGAGTTTCCATCAAAATGTGTTCTTCTCCATCAACGGATAAAAAATCTAAAATACATATACATTAAATAGGTACATATAAAATAAATACAGTACCCACGTAACGAAAAGTGTGTAAAAAGAGAAAATGAAATAGTTGGTATATTATTAAATCACCAAAATAATACATTATGAACTTTATTATGAAATAATAGTAAATACGAAATAAACATAACAGTGTCCGGAGCACACACAATTTTCATGATTGAATTTTGTTAATAACAGTATATGTGCTCATTTCATTAGGTCCTAAAACTTCACTCTCAATGCGCCTAAAGTATTATAAATTTCAGGCGGTTTGGGGTTATATTTTCAGAAAGTGTCAGGAAAAACATCATAACCGGGAAAGTGCTCGAGCAATGCATATTTATCAATGTCAGTAATTTGTAATGATTAGTTCTGATTTCAAAGTCAATGTTTTGTGTTACAAGTGCACACATTTTTTACCTTTTGTAATGTTTAAAACAGTTGGTAATTTAAAATTCTTTTTTCAAATATTTTAATTTTAATAATATATAAGAGTCCCAAGTTAGGCAGGATCCATGTAGACTGCGGAGCGGGTATTATGTTAGGGTATTATGTTAGAAGAAAGCTGATGGGATGGAGCTGTTGAAACACAGCAAAAAGTGCTAAATTGCCACAGATCAGCAAAAATAATTTAGAAAAACATTCGTCTGTTCTAATGCAACTTTATACAGATGTTGGAAATTGGTTGGTTTGATTTGTCAATGCATGATTGATGAGAAGAGTTTTATTAATGGTCCGCTATACATTTTGATTTTCTGTTTTCTAATAGTAAACCATGGCACTCGATTAGGAGCATTAAGATTGTTATTCAGTGAGTGAATTGATAAACTGATGTGATAATATGTGTCATCCATATTCTTCTACTTGGTCTATACAACATTTCAGCATGAAACATCTCCGGCATGAGCCATTTACTTCAAATTTCGTATTAATGAATGTTTCTGAAATTATTTCCTTTTGTTTATGGCGTTAACTTTGTGGTTGAGCATTATTTTTAAGTTGAGAAAACTAACAGACATTGTATAAACCATACTGATTGTTATAATTAATAAAAATAAACATAGTTTTCACCACTTTTTTATTGAAAAATATCAACATGTCATATCATGACCCCTTTGTCAGAATACAATAATTGTATACTAACAAATTAAATTCAAAAATCGAAGTATAGACAATCGAAATATAGAAAAAATTGTATATAGAAAATGTATAATAATAAAGTAGCTACTTAACATGAAAATAAATTTTAAATTTAATTCCTGATGAAGGGGCCATGGGCTCCAAAGTGGTGAAAACTAAGTTTATTTTTATTATTATATTAATAATGTCACCACAAAATTATTTTGCTGATTTTGAAGAAGAACACACTGATTGTCTTTAGACGTCTTCTGATTTCGATACTGTAATGTGTTTTTGTCCCGAACAGTACAGTATCGAAATCGATAAACGTTTAAAAACAATCAGTATGGTTTATGCAAAGTTTGTTAATCTTCTCAAATTAATAATTTTTAAATTTGTTAACGACATACCCATTATTATATTTTACTTGTTATACAAATATGTCATTTACGAAATATTTTCATTTTCAGTACAATTTTGTGCAGGCAAATCTGGAGATGAAACATTTGTAATTTGGGATGAAATTGATATATTTTACGATTGCCCCAATACAAAAATTCATTACATTCGTGTTTTCTAGAGCTTTTAAATGACCAATAATTAATTATTCCCTTATTAAAACAATGCCATTAGCGTTTCTATCTGGATCACACCATGTCCAAATGTCGTAGAACTTGTAAAAATTGTTTTCTTGGATAAATAATTATTTTTCATTAATAGATCCAATAGTTTAATAAATGTACTTCATATGTAAAAAAGGTAGAATAATATTTATGTTTTTCATAATTATCCAAGGAATAAACATAAGCATATTATAGTTTCTAGTGAATTTGATACTGTTGGGAACCCTTTTTGAATAGTAAAACTATTGAAATATGTGTGACTTTTGGTTATCTATTTTTGATTTGGAATATGTTTTTCTTCAGACTTGACTGCACCAAAAAAAAAATTACTGAAATTTTCACTTTCAAAATATTACCAAAACTTGTACCTGAAATGTCATTGTATCATTATGTTCATTGTAATTGTTTCGATTATATGAAATTTGTATCATCAACATTTACAGTTCTTTGTGTCAGAAAAATATATCAACTGCCAATGCACATCAATACATTTCGACATAGACTGTTACATACTCCACATTTGTATGACTTTAAATATTGTATTTTATAAAGAAATCAAATGCATTAAATTTAATTGTTCATTTTTTCCTATCTTGCATGCTCTGCAATTTGTTCCCATTTTATATTTGAATTGATCGATCTTCCTAAAGAAATTATAAAACTTTCCTATTTATTATTTTATTTAAAAATGTTTGAAAACAGAAGTATTTTTTTTAAATGCAGCCCACAAATACGAACTCTTGATAATTTGTGTCACTAATTTGATTGAATATTAAACAATAATCATAGTTTTTCTGATGAAATGGTGTTTGCATTTTGGCCTGATTGTTGCGAGTGTTACAGTTGTTTTTAATACAACAAAAGTGCTTTATTCAGCAGCCAGCAATATATTGCTATTGCTTCAGGTGCTGAATCAAAAATTAAGGAGTTTGCAAGCTTTTGCGAAATGTCACGCTTAGATTTTCTGTCAAAATGCTGAATGAGCAATTAACTTTCTTTAATGAATTGTGTAAAATCATGCGCAACGCATCTGCCTTCTTACGCCTCGCTCTTGTTTAAGAGATTATCGTTGATGGGTGTGTCTTTGTGATAAAAATCTTGAGGAAATTCAATATAAATAAATCTTTTTAATGATTTTTTAGGTTCTGGCGTGGCATGTACTGCAGATACGAGAATGGTGTTCACCCTCGGGAGCCTTTGGGAGACCTGTTGCTCGCCACCACAGATCACTCTTCTTCTCTCCAAGATCACATTACACTTCTCACTAAGGTGTGGATGCTGGAAGTCAATATCTTGACTTGACAATCTCGATGATTGACTTTAATTTTAATCGAGCTACATTGGAAGCGCTTCGTTAAGGGATGGGTTATGGGGGAATGAGGAAAGCTATTGAGAAATTAGTTAATCTAATTCTTAAATGGAATGGGATGATACTGGAGAAACAAAAAACCTAGTCCCTTATTTCATTATTGCTGCAAGGGATTTCACAATGATAATATTGTTATTCGTTATAAAATATTGCAAAAAAATAAAAATTTAGAACCGTGCATTTCAAATAATTCAACCCCTCCTACATAAATTATTGTAACTGTCATTTTTTAATTTATCTAGTATTTCATGTGTATTCGAATTTTTTTATGAGGAAATAAATCGTAAATAAAGCTACATAAGTGAAAATGTAATACATAGAAAACTTCATTTTAATTGAAGATCATTTCTAATTTGGAAGCATCTAAAATTAGAATACATAATTCTCCATGCAATAATGTCTTGTAATAACGTCCGTCTTCTATCAAGTCTTCTACCAAGACTACACTAAATTAACCCACAGCCAAAATTCTCTATGTAACAGTGTCCATCACTAATAATACCAAGACACTGCGCTAAGCTAGATGGTGCTTTTCACAGCCTTAACTCGAAGCCAAAATTCTCTATGTAACAATGTCTGTTGTTAACTTCACCAAAACACTACACTATGTTAGATGGCATTTTTCACAGCCTTAAATTGTGGATGAAATTCTCTATGTAACAATGTCCATCACTAACACCAACAAGACACTACGCTACGCCAGATGGCGAAATATATATAATAAAATATCGTACCTTTAGAGGTAAAACTCATTAAGTGACATTGGAGTAGTTTTTAGATACAGAAGTTTAACATTCAAAATATGATTTGAAATTATTGAAAATAATACTCAATTAAAAAAAATATATATATATAATTCTTTTTACAGAAGATGATTATATAGTATGCTTTATATACCGTTAGGACATAACAACGACTAATTAATGTAAAGCTGAAATTTAAACACGTAAAAATGCATTTTGATGGGTTACAGCTAATACTAGACAACTAATAATATTTTTATATCTTTTCTTTGCTTTATGTTTCAGAGGATTACTTCGCTGAAGTCACTTTTGGGTAGCCGTCAGAAAAAGCATCACAGTAAACCAAAAGAAAAAGAAATTACTAATCACTGCATTCCTGAGAAAGATGACGATGCTGACTACGTTGTTGTGAATCATCTCAACAATTCTAATCAACTTGACAATAAGTACGTCTCTCTCTTTCTGCATTGAACTAAAAATATACACTGAGGTATTAAATTAGTAAACTGACAGTCTTGAATACTGTCCTCATAAATGACAAAAAAAACGAGTTGAGCATTTTAATATTTGTTTCATTTTTGTAATAAAACTTCTTTCTATGTGAAATATGTTACTAAAAGTATATTAATACATAGGTTAATATGTTTGATTCTGATAACTCACGCTCTTATTCGTACATATCTAGAGTAGAAAGCCAAAAGGGCGTTAGTGACTATTTCTAAAAAAAGAAGAATTTAATTTAATTTTACAGAAGAGTAAAAGAAAGTTCTGTCAATCTGATTTTGGCAATGTTTCTTTTAATATTAAATGATTTCCATATTTGATTATCCAAAACACATATGGAAATCGTTTAATAATAAAAGAAATATTGACAAAATCAGATTGAAAAAACATTATTTTGCTCTCCTGTTAAGTTCGAAATAATCAATAACGCCCTTTTGGCTTTCTATCCTCGATATTATTAACTTGCGTTTGTTTTATTTCCAAAAAAAATAGTGATTGCTTTAAATTTCTCGTATTTTTATAACAGAGTATGCTAAATAAGACACAGTGATCTTCACTAGGTGAAACTTTCTGCTAGATTCAACAAGGGCAATAAGTGTTGGTGTAGTGGTTATGACTCTTACTAGCGACCTGGTAGTCGAGCCCCATTAGCTTAATTTGAAAATAGTAAGAATATTGATGCAATACGTGTTCCGTGGTGTCATTTTAAAAAAAAAATTGAAATAGATCATTTTATATTGTCCGATAAGAATTTTAATCATCTAAATTGTTGGCACTTTAATATTCTAAACAATCTGCAACTCGCCAAAAATGACAGAACATTAGTTTGCGTCTTTGCTAAGCCCTAGTATATATTTATAGTATCTCTTTGGCGCTCCACGGAGAGGAAACCGTAGCAACATGCATTGAACGGCCGGTTCTGATTTGCTGGCCTGGGGTTCAAGCCCCATCTCCGGCTGTTTAATTTCTTATTTTACTCCCTTTCTTTTAACTCGTAGCGTCTGCTTGTCTGATGAAAAAACTTTGGATCGATTTTTAACCCTTTTCTCGTGATCCAATCGAACTGAAACTTTGCAGGCAGACTCGCGGCGGTGATAAAAATGATCTAAAAAATTTTCATTTAAATTTTTTAAAATTGTTATAGTATAATTTTGGATTTTTCGAAATTTACGTACAAACGAGAAAGGAGCCCGACGCGTAGAGAAGGTGCGAACCCTGTTTCACCTAGTTTGACTCGAGCCGTGGGTCCGATTAGTCGGCTATATGTTGATAGAATTGATAGAATATCAAACTGGAAACGATACAAGAGAGAATCGGAGTATAATAAAAACTTGGTTTTTACGGGTTAGTTTTTTTATTTAGCTGTGAATTCTAACGAAATTGCGGAAGTTATGCAAAGTAACGGGGACAGACTGATGGAGAGATGGACAGACAGCGAAATTATTATGTTTGATGGCATCACCAAAAGAAGATTTCATTTTATTTTATTTATATATAGTACAAATTTACATACATATATTTTTTACATTATGTACATTTTTATTTTCAAGGTACCTGTATGAGAAGACGAACGCGAGTTTATCAGAGCTTGCCTGTGCAAACGACGACCACCCTCTGAAGCTGGATGGCTCTGTCCAAGGAGTGGACGACAATAAGCATTTCTCAATACCTGCAGATGAGATCATAATCCACGGGGGTGTACCGGTGACCGACATTCTCCAGATTCAAGAGGAGATTGCATCCATCGCACTTGATTGGAAGACAATAAAGAATGTGAAGGAGTGTGTGTGCTCAACTCCCTTCGATCACTTCAGTCGGAAGGTACGTTTATTAAAATTCTTCGAATGAAACACATTTGATGTTTTACAGATATGAATATTGCAACACCAACTGAAAAAAAACAAAAAAAAATTCGTTAATATCTTCTTTATCTATGATATTTTGTCAATGTCACAAAATAATTCAACAATGGCTGTGTAGGGGCCACTTACGGTCGCACGGCAGCCATTACAACCGCTCGCAGGGCTTAGCAGCAAACAGTCAGCGACAGCCGATTGCTTGACTGCTAGTTATTTATGAAAGTACATATCATTTGATGAATGAAAAATGAATTTTATTTTATTACAATTTTCAGGATTGTCTAGATTTGCGTTCTCGTGACAAGCAGAACAGACTACGCACAATATCGTAATATATTTTTTAAAAAATGCACAAAATTTGATATATTTAAAAAAATATATAATTGTATGAAGTATGTATTAAAAAATCAATCATATAAATTGCAAATTCTTGTTTCTTTTTCTGTGTGTAATTTTCTGGGATATTCTGCTGTATATATCTGACATCTCTGGCTGAAGTTTCGGGTCCGATTGCAGGGTCCGTCATCGGGCCAGAGAGATCAGATGTACATAGCAGAATATCCTACACAAGGAAGATTCTAACCGGCAGATAAAACCTGAGATGTTTTATTAGTAAATTTGTAATTTTTCAGAACATGTCAATCCTTGATATGACAACAACGGAAAGGTCCGGGTACAAGTCCTATTTGTAAGAAAGATCTTCCGTTTGCATTTTTTCAGTGACATATTTATTGGGATTAATTATTTTTTCTCATTTTTACAGTATCATTGTTGGAAGTGCGGTGGTGTTTTTTGCACCCGTTGCATTGATAAACACATTCCGCTACCAGGACTCGCTTCAGGGCGTTCAGCGCCTGTGTGTAGATCGTGCTACGCCCAGACCATCAGCTCACCGAACCTCACCTAATACCTGCGCATCAACAACCCATTCCATTAAAAATTCATTTTGACATAAGTTCTCTACATTTCACATTTTTTCCATCTCGGAATTATTTTTTATGTGTGCAGTAATGTCACATTGTAAATCTGGTATACAGGGTGTAGCAGAGCCAGTCCACAATACTTTACAGAAAGATGCCCTCCTAAATCATGTGTCAAAAATGTTCAAGCAACAATGTCCTAATATTAATAGTTATGAAGATAAGCTCCTTCAAAGTTTGTATTTTTTTTTCAATATTTCTGACTTATCTTCTGTAAAACGTTGGACTGTAACTAAGTTGACTTATATTGAATATTAAAAATTCATTCATTAAGTCATTCTAGTAAACTTAGTAGTCAAATAAAATGATTAAAACCTCCAAAAAAAATCTTATTCAAATTTCTGCTTAATTTAGTTGACTTGTGTATTAAAATGAATGAATTTTTAATATTCAATATTATTTAATCTAATGACAGTCTTATGTTTTACAAAAGATAAATCAGATATATAAAGAATTCAAATTTTGAAGTAGCTTATCTCTACAACTATTGATATTCACATTGTTGCTTTGACATTTTCGACTCATACTTTAGGTAGGAATCTATCTGTAAGGTATTGTGGACTAGCTCTATTACACCCCGTATTTTGATTAATTCTCATGTACCTTTCATAACATGAATATTATTTTGTATTATGTACTACGCAATGGTCTCTAAAATTCAGTCGGGAATAATAAGAATCGAAAAAAAAATCCTGATGACGTAACCAAATATTACAACATAGCTATTGGCCACTTAACCAGATTTGCATCATGGTATTGTGCCTGAAGAGAATGGAGTTAAGTTCAACATATTTTCATTTAGAAATTCTTACTGCCGATAAAACTTGAGAAACATACTAATGTTATAAAGGATTTCTGAAGTTTGATGAAAGAAAATAAAACAAATCTTTGTCAAATATCAATTCAAACAAGTGTGACATGGTATTCATACATGCTCCATTTTAATTTGTAACTTGCTTATGAAAACGATTGATTTTCAAAAACATCATGCTCAGTTGTACTCGTACATACATGGTGATGTATGACAAAGTTTTTCTTTTAATTTCATCAAGAGTAATAGAGATGACTAGCAAAATACTGCCGAGAAATTATATAATGTTTAATAATAAGTACATCTTTTCAGTCCCATATTGATGTTTTTTTATCATCTATCATATTCCCTCCATACTATAATCTTGTGTTTCAGATCGTAGAACATTCTTCTCTCCATCAAAACATTTGTCAGTGCATCCCTGTGAAACTAGGTATTAATTGTTTCAGAAATTGTGTTTAATATGTAATAGTTTCTGTGATGTAACTAGTATTACGTTGTGCTGGTTGGTTTATGCTTTCAACTGTATGGTTTTTAAAATAAAATAGTACTTTATTATTTACTGTCCGAAGTGTAGGAAATACATTTCATTTTCTTTGATAAATAGTTTAAAAATCAAAATTACAATACCGTGCTGAAGTTTTTGAATTAGAAATGTTAAAATTTTTATAAATGAAAACAGTGATAGGTCGTACTTTTAGTTTGAGAATTTATCGAGTTTCACGTGACACAAGAAAATATTAGTTTAAATTAAAATGTGTAAAATTTATAGTGTATGAAAAATGAAAAGGGTTTATTAAATTGACTGTTGCAAAATGCAAGTGTTGAATCTTACGAGGACTGCTTATGAAATGTTATGGATAATAAGAAATTAGAAAAGAAAGCCATTGACCAAAGATGGAAAATGTGTTATTTAATATGATCTAGCATAGTCTTATATTCAAAGTCTGGCACATTGAATGAATATAACTAACCTAATTAAAAATGATGCATAAAGAATATTAAACATGTATTTTTATCATCATAATAATTAATTTTCCTTCACCTCTTGATAAGATTAAAAAATCAATATTATTATTACAATTTTATCCAGAATGTTGCATAAAATTTCAATTAAAAGATGTGTTCTAATCTTTCTTCTGCTAAAGACTTTGTTATTTTATATAAAATCTCGTAATGTCAATTTCGAAAGATTGCATACAAAAAAATGAGCTTCTGTATGCATTCTGAGTAATAAATTAGTATAAATTATTTATTAACATAAAACTATGAAAATTCTTATTACAAATTTTGTGTTAACTTTATTGCATAACTAGGTGAAACTGTACTTATAATGATTATAGGATTTATAAATTAAGAAATATTTTGTTATTTTCACAGTGAAGTTGATTTAAAATATTATTGAATATTTATAAGATAATATGATTAGACACATTTATTATATAATTACAAAAAAATAACTTGGTTTGATTACTTCTTGCTGGCTTCGAATGAATACTAATGAAGTGTTTTAATATTTTTACAAAACACATTTAGTAATAAAATTTCATTAAGATGAGATTTTACGTTCAGTAAATTTTTGAACTCAGTTCATTAAATTCGAGTTTTGGAATTTATTGAACGTATATTGTTCATTGCAGTAAAACCCCGTTTATTCGAATCCCGATAATTCGAAATTCGCTGTAATTCAAAATTTTTTAAACACTTGAGTCTCAAAATGTTAATTCAATAGTTGATTAACCTTGATAATTCAAATATGCCGGGAATTCGTAATTCCAAAGAATTTTTAGATCCTTCCAATACATTTCAAGTCACATAATTCGAAAATTTTTGAACAAGTTATAAAAACTATTAATACACGTGGCTTTTTGATTGCATGTTCTGTGTGGGGTGTCCTTTATATATTTCGCGATACCTTGTGGAATACACCTTATGTATTCAGCAATTTGGGGAATCCTACGCATGCTTTCTTCAATTGGCTGCCTAGATATGCACGGATGGTTATAGTTTGTGCTGATTCTTCAAATTTACGCGTTTATAATGAATGGTTTTTCACTTTTAAAATTCTTAAATTCCTCTTTTGGTGTGTGTTGAAATATTTAATTTTCTTTATAAGAAGTTATTACTACTTATCTTATTATTTGACTTATTTGTGGACTTATTTTATTTCTAATAACTGTGCAGTGTGTTATTCTGAGTAAGAAAAAAGGTGGTATTGAAAGATAAGATTAAAGAAGCCTTCTATAAATTCAAAGATAACTATAACATTTTTGATTACGGCAGTCAATAGTAATAATAATAATAATAATAGAAATGTCATGATCTTTCTATTAGCATATTGCATTTTTGAAATGATTTTTGAATTATGCAAAAATACAAATGTTTTTCGCAAAAGTAATGGCTTTTTTATGAGTTTTACGATTTATGGAAAATTTTTCAATTGCATCACATTTTCGAATGTACCTTGAATTTCAAATTAATGGGATTCTGCACAATTTTTTTTGGGTCCCTTGAATTTAGAATTAACGAGTTGAATGGATAAGAAATTAGGGGGGTTTATGGATAAACATTAAATGGCCAGTAATGATTGTTTTCTATATAATCCAATTATTTTTTGATTTGATAAGAATGGATCCATACAATTATATGTTGTACTACATTTACACATCGTCGCTGTATATATAATTAATCCTGTGTGACGTTTTAGTACGTTCTGAGATAAACGAATAAAACTGTTTTAAAAAATAATTTCACAGACTAGATTTATAAAAAATATTTTATAAATAAATTGACAAATTGATTCGTACATCTCCGAATGTACTAAACGGCACTTAGGATTTATTTGCAGCGACGATGTATTGTTTATATGTAAATACAAAATATTTTTTGGTCTGTCATCATATTTTAAGTTTTTATATATTTTTTTAATTCATCACAATATTAAATTGAAATTAATCACACACATCGATAATATTATAAATATTTTTACATTCAAATTAAAAAAATTAAAAAATAAATAAAAATAACAGCAATAAATTGGTATGTACCCACTTTTACTTATAATTTTATATTGAATATATATGAAGAAATTCACATACGTATTTAAAATAACCTCACATAAAGTTCTTAATAATGTGTATGTACTATGTATATTCTAGTGATGGTCAAACCGTTATTTTTACCGGTTGTACATGGTATGGTTATTTGAGACTGTTAAATGAGATTTAACTGTTGTCCACTCCTGATTAAATTTCTTACTCTTTACTCTTTGAATTATGTAAAGTAAGTTAACAATCATCAATGCGATCAGATACAAATCTGAAATAATGTTTATTGTGTAACCGGTTGAAATACCATCACTAGTATATTCTTATAAATGTGGACGGATCATTGTTTGAACTGTGTATATTGTATAGTCTTTCAATCCATTTTATTGTGATGATGTTATATTTCTTGTGGATGAATATACCATCAATTATTAACGGAAAAACCATTGTAAGAAGAGTGGGGTTACTTTATGACAAAAGCTTTAATGGGGCTTTATTATTTTTTAAATTATCATATGCATTCTAAAAAGACAAAAAATAAAGCAGTTTTTTTTTTGTAATTGTCTTTAATGCTAGAAATGACATTTGGTCAAGCAGGAGCCACTCGCCTAGTGATCAAGTGGTGGGGCATTCAAACCTCTTTATGGAGCCCAACGAGTTACTCCTATTTTCATAGCACAGTTATAACAACAACATGGTACTTTGAAAATAGTATGAATATTGATGTGATTCTATGTAAGCACATTTTTATATAAAATAAATGCATATAATATCAAATAAAAAAATGCATATTTTAACAAAAATTATTTTTATGTATTCGAGCATAGATATGAGATTTTATGGTTTTTAAAAATTAATTAATGTTTGAAATCGAACCATTATTATTTTTTTAGTTTACTTCAAATTGTATACTTTTTCATTTATTAGTTTTCTTTTTTAATTTTTGAGTGTTGCGACAGGTACCGAATTTATTTCAATTAAAATGTTAGATGCTGTATACCTGAGTGAAATAATACTATGGCGATTCCTCTATCTGAACTGTGTATTCTAATAACCAGGAGCGTGCAGTGAGAACATTGAAGCATGACTTTTCATGAACAAATATTTTGGAAAAAAAATAGAAATTAAATATTTATCTGACAGAATATTATGATATATTAAAATATGAATACTATAATAATAATTGGGATAGGAATATTACGAAATATACATTTTGTTTAATTTTTTTTCAAAATACATATATGGTTATGTAAAAGTCATGCTGCAATGCTCCCATTGCATGCCCCTACTAATAACATCAGGAAAGTGCGCATTTAAACAATTCAAATATATGTGTCTGTATTTCATTGTACAAGCAGAGTAATTATGTTGTAAGTTTAAATTAGTTCTAAAGTGGTTAGTATAAGTATCTACGAAGACGACATCACATATTGCAATATCAACATTAATATTGTTGTTATGGAGAACCCCCCTAAAACTTTACATTTTATGTATCATATTGTAATATCCATTCGTATCTGGTAAGTCAAAAAGTATTGAAATTGATAGTAATGAAATAAAAATATTTTTTTTGAATATTTAGTGTGTGTTTTTCTTTGATTATCTACATAATTCTCAGGAAACGTATAACATGTTATTTTCACTTTTTAATTTTTAATGAATGCATAAGGATCTGGACATCTCAAAATTATCAGCATTTTTGGTCAGTTTTCGATACGGCTACATATTCACAAAGCAAATGTACACTTGAAATTTTCGATAAGTAGCTGTGAAAAACAAATATTTTGTATCTTCAAATGACGAGATTAATCCTATAAAATCATTAAAAATGAAATCATTGTGTTTTACCACTTCCTTTAAGGGATTACACCTACCTAAATGCTTTCAAAAATTGATTTTTCTTTATTATTGATTATTTATTATTCCTTATATTTTACAAATATTTAAATAAAAAAATATTGAAAAATTCGATTCTGTTGACAAGTCATAGATAAAGTCATAGATAAATATAATAGCGTGTCACAAAACCGGTCCAGGCACATTTAGTTTTAGAGCAATCTATAAAAAAAAGGGGGTCAGCTGTATTTTAAGTCTTTGTCTAAGTTGGTCTTCTTACCCTATTAGGAGGGCCCTTTAAGCATTGTCATTTGAAAGTACTCTTAGTAAATCAGGTCTCTGGTAAAATTTATTTTACAATTAGTTGAAGTTATTTTACAATTAGTTGAAGTTACAATTAATTACAAGTCTGTCGTAGCAAACAGCAATTATAATTATTGACTAACATAGCCACAGATTCTTGCAATGATGAAACACAGTGATATTTATGTTAATCACTACCGGTTATGAAGCCTATTATTGTCAAAACGAGGATGCGACTCAGTTAAAACACGCTAGAATTCATACACTTCAGGCAACCAAACAAGTTTGAATGACTGGTAGACAAGAAAAAATATAAAAAAACAATAAGAAGAAGGGATACAATATGAAACTTTATATAATATTAGCAAATCGAATTTAAGTTTATTAAAAAATATTTTATTCAACAAATTTTTGCTTCGAACTTTAGACATGTTTTTTTTTTGATAGACGTGCATAATTAACTGTGTTTACAATTTTTTTTCTTAAATTTTTATAATAATAGTTTTATAATAATAAAAAAAATGATACATTTTTTTGTATAATTTTTTTTACAAACAAATAAAAAACACCTGAAAACGAATAACTTAGATACAAGTTGTCACCAAAAATTAAAAAAAAAAATTTTTTGGCTGCAGAAATAAATTTCAGATTCTACCCCATCAGAAAAAATTTGGTGAGTAAATGAACGATTGAAAGTGAACATTCACTTGACTGAACTGAAGTCAAATGAACGAAACTTCCCAACGCTGCACCTAAGTGTTACGACCTGGGTAGCGAAGAGAAAAACTACATTTCAAAATGAAGACTACGACACACACACGTTCACCAGTTTGAAAACTACAAAGTGTACACTACAATTGTAGTAATAACTACACGAAGTGAAGTAATTGTAGCACTACGAAATTCTAGTACTAATGAAATGAAGTAATTGTACTACGAAAATTGTAGTACTAGTTAAGTAATTATATTTTTTCCCAAATAAAAAGTTTGGTGACTAAAAAACAAAAAGGTCGCCAGAAAAAATATATGAACATATCGAGATATTTTGGTAAAATAATATCCCAAAATTTTTCAAACCATGGGGGGGGGGGGTTTAATTTTCAAAAATTGTGCGTACTTTGTAGTGTTCGCTTTGAAATGAAATGTACTATTTGAAGTATGTACTTTCAATAAATTTTAAGTGTATTTAGTTTTTAGTGTGCACTATAATTCAAAACGTGTGAAGTGTGCATTCAATATAATGTAGTACTACATTGTAGTAGTGAGTACAGAGCGGACCCATCACTAGACACTAGACTGGGTGGACGCGGCGTTTTGCGGGGCGTTCGACGTTCGAACCATGTTCGAACCGGCGACAAATGCGCGTTCAATGAATGGTCTCAGTGAACGCTATAGCGTCGAGTATGACAGCTGTCATGGCGTTGTACGATGAAATTGATTTTTATTTAGGAGAAAACATGTATTTAAAATTTGACTTAGTAAAGGAAGGTCCAAGAGATATTGTTAAGCGAAGAAAAAAGTTTGGAGAATTTTCTACGTCAGAAATGCTGTAAAAGACAAATTGGTTTGAAATCGGGCGCGAACGTTCCGCTGGACGCCAACACGCACGCTGAACCATGGGACCACAGATAACATAATAACATGGTATAGTCTAGGGATGGGCGTTGAATGGACGGACTAGTTGAAATCAACCGTTGACGTTGCATCGACGCGTCGACCGTTTACGTTTATCGCATGGACTAGTTGAATTCGTAGACGGTGGACAGCGGACGCCGTGGTCGGTGGACGATTCGAGATTACAAAGCAACGAGCGAGAGCAAGACAAAACGTCTCCGTTTATTTCTCTCTCATCTCTCGCTGTCGACTTGTAGATGCCATAGACGTCATAGACGGCTCGACGGGTAATTTCATTTCAACTCTAAAGTACACTACCATAGAGTGCAGATCTGTGTACACGAACTATGACTAGAGATTTGAAATTTGAATACATGCGTAGGGCGAGATAGGCTTAATAAGCTATTATCTATTATTTTTTACTTGATTTTTTGTGATGTCACGTGCGACGATTCGGTGAATTCCTAATTTTACGCTGTATAAAATAAAACAATTCTGTTTAATTATTTTATTTTTATTGAACTATTATTAATTAACAGGCCGGCTAGATATTTTTCTAAAATCAATATTTTATTCGATCGATCTCGACTTCTTATATTTACCTGAAAAGGGATGCTAAAATTTAATTATTGTGTTATTTCCTTACTTTTCAACTTTAGCATATAAATGATAAACAAACTTGTAGGGAATAAAATTTTCTATACCTAACTATGGTCCTTATTCAGGAGTCCAACATTAATTATTATATATGTAATATAATCTTGAATTTAGGTTTAATTAATTTTTATTAAAAATTCCCTATTTTCAACTTTATAGATAAAAAAATAAATCTATTATAATTTTGTTTACACCACTTTTTATTGGTTTTTTACATGTTTCGGGAACAATGTTCCTTTTCTCAGATTGAGCCTTAAACTAAAGTTGACAAATAATACAGATATATTTATTTATTAATAATGTCACCACAAAGTGAAAGCCTGACTTTGAAAGATGTATTCTTCAATAAATTTCTATATAACATCTCAAATGTAAAGTATTTTTAAATTATGTATTTATTTATAAATTTATAGATAATAAATAAATGTAAAGTATTTTTTACCGCACCTGGTGCCTTTATTACGCAAAATCATTGTTTCCTTCCATTTTATTTACTCACATTTTAATGCTTATACCCAATACTTTCACTACTTATATATGTAGTTTATATTTATATTTTACTGCTAACACCTGATATTGCTGTGTATACCTACTTCTTTCTTTGTTATATATAGAAAGAAGTATATAAAACAATATGTAAAAGCCTATAATGTGCGTAAACAAATAAATAATAAAATATTTCTTTTTACATATAAGCACAAATAGCGGTTTTACTTTCCCCGAAACTATATTCCTTCGAACTTCTTTAAATTTTAAAAATTAACGTCATAAAAATAGCCAACGGTTGAGCCGTCGAGAAGCGTCGCGTTGAACCGTAGACAGTTGACCATCGTCCCGATGTTTAGATAGAACGTCCGCGACGTCCGCGTAACGAAGTTGACGCGTCAACTAGTTGACGAATTCAACTAGTTGATCGTCTCGTCGATGGATGGACGTGGACGGTCTCGTTTCGTCGACGGTAAATACGTCGACGACCTATCCCTAGTATAGTCCGTCTAACTTATCTGAAGAATGGCCAAATTTGGAACTAACGACGCCATATTGGATTATCTACAGCTGACAGACCTTTGACAGCCTTTGTTTACAGAGGGGTTCACGACTGTTTCGATAGTTTTTTAAGAAAATTTTAGATTGTCACCATGCCAAAAACCATTAAAAGCGGTGTTCGGGAAATAATCTTGAAAATGCACACGTTTTTTGAAGAGGAACAACGTCTAAAAGCCCCAATTATACCGTTTGATTTTGTTCATAAACTTATTGCCGCCACTTCAGGTTAGTGCTGCCATGCAGTTATAATGATTTTCCCATACTTAGTTTTTTATTTTACTATTATACAATTTCTTCAGGTTTTCTGAATCGGCAATTTACAAAATAGTTAAAGAAGGTAAAGCGGCCGTGGAAATGGGCATTAAAATATCTACACCCGGAAAAAAAAGAACAAGAATAAGTGGAAAAATTGATTTAGAAGCAGTAAGATGAGAAAAGTTTTAGAACATATTTTATTCGATAATTTTTTACATAGAATTTTTATTATTTATACTTTTATTACATAATTCATTAACGAGTTCATTTGTATAAACATCTTTTTTCAAAATAAACTTTTTTATTTATGCACATTAAAGACTGGTTGCATCAACTTACTTTATAGCAATAGTTCATTTAAAGCATAGATTTTTACGAGATCGAGTTGTTTGATCGGTGGAAAATGCAAAATATCTATGCTTTGAACGAAAGATTACTATAAACCAAGTTGATACAACGGCCCTAAACCGATTGATATCCTTAGGTGTTACTGAGTTAAACATGGTGGTCATGATCATTAGGTATGAGACACCGAATAAAACCGGCGCCACACTGCGTGGATCTTCCGTCGCGTCTCTTCTGTCGTGGAACATCGCTACATTTCTTTCCATACAATATGCGCTTATTAAACACATTACGCGAATGATCGGTCGATCTATTTGCTTTGCCGATTTGGCGCAACAGAAAAGACGCGGCGGAAGATCTGCGTTATGTGGCGCCGACCTAAAAGAATTATTACTGTTTGTTTTTTTTTCCTGAAAATTGTATTTTTCTTTGATTTTGAAAAAACGCCATTTTGTGACGTTGTGTATTTTACGAATATATATTTTGATAAATTTATTTGTACGTTAGTTTACATTTTTTGTTTTTTTTTTAATCGTGTCGTATACTGCTTAATAACTTGTTTAAGAAAAAACGAATTTGCAAAAAATTCCCTACAAATGAGATAATTTTTAGACTATGGGCAGTACCACAACGATTGGGACGCCCTCCTTTATTCTCCAGATAAGTTGGACGGACTTTTTATATTCTGCGCTGAACGATTATTATGTTATCTATGGTTGAACTATTATTATGTTATCTATGGGCTGAACGTCCCGTCGTTGCGGCGGTATTGCCTGCCCAACATAACTTGGCATGCGGCAGGATTGAAACCAAAACCCGCCCCGCCCGCACCCGGCGGTAACCCCTCGCCCTGTCATTCAGTACAATTTTGTATTTGCTCGGGAGCTGTGACATCTTGATTACCAATATACACTGAATTATTATGTAAATTGCTTTGGTGTGGAGTTAGCGGTGTCTGGAAATATACGACTCATATCAACATTGATTGTCTTTACATTCCGAGCAGCGAAGTGTTTTGTGCTTATGTGTTTTTCAAATTGCTTTGTGACATGCAATATCAAAGATTATATTTTTTTAAATATTTCTGATTTATTTTTGCGAAAAGTTGAACTATCATTAAAATAATTTATATTGATTATACAAAAATCTATTTACAACTTTTGCAAGGTTTTAATAATTTTATTAGACATGTATTTAAAGCAAATGAATTTTTCATAATCGAGATAAGTTGCGATAATGATAGTTCAACTTTTTGTAAAACATAGTTCAGAAATATTGAGAAAAAATATAAACTTTGATATTGCATATCTCCACAACTATTGATGGAGATCATGGTTGCTTGAACATTTTCGACTTACTATCTATCGACACTATCTACACGACTCACTATCTTTATCAAGGCAGGAATCTACCAGTAAAGTTTTTACTACTAGTTATGAGAAAGCCTGTATATTCTAAATATAAATAATAAAACCTGTTCAATAAATTCACTGGAAATATATTTATCACAGACGTCAAAAGTGAATAAAAATACGAATTCTTGTCGTTGGAAATCTTCAGTAGATTGCAATACAGTAGATACATGGAAGAAAATAATGCGATACTGCCGCGCAGGGTGGTTGGAGAGGTACTACGTATGTGGCAACTTGAAAGGAATTTCTATCCCTAGCATCCCGGACCCTTGTAACGAAGAGCGCCGAGAAGATAGTGTAGAAACGTAAAACGTCCAAAAGGTTGACCATACCTAATCACGTCCAAAAGGTTGACCATACGTGATTTGGCGTGAACGGGCAGTGGAAGGGGGGAGGCGGGGAATACAGTACAAACTTGTCCATCGCACAGTCAAAAATAATCGAATTTCAATTAGAGATGCGCGATTATGAGTTATTTTCATAATCGAATGATTAGTAATCGAATTACGAGTTATCGATTATTTTTGCGCCCAAAAAAAATATGAATGAAAATATGAATATACTTAAAAAATGATGTATACTTTATACTATGTCTGCAAAGGTAATAACTTATAATATTCGTAAGTCTTTAAAAAAATAAATTTTTCAAAGGTTGTATGAAAACCGGGGTATGTTGTTTCATTAATTAATGTAAACCGGAGCATTCCTAGAAAAAAGATTGAGTATTTTTTGTTTCTATAAATATCGATAATCAAATCGGAATATTGGAATGCTTCTAGTAGACCATAAATAAAAAAAATACGAATGTACTATGTCTGCAACGTTAATAAACTACAATATTTATAGCACGCTTATGGATATTTAGTTAAAAACAACTGTTTCTGTGAGATTTCGCGTAACCTTGAGGTCAAACTCAGTTTAACCCAGGATTTACACTTATTTTGTTCAAACTTGAAACATCCAGGCCTTAGGGAGGCTTCGGTTTAAAATAATTTATGCAAACAACATACCCCAGTTTTTGTACAACCTTTGAAAAATATTTTTCAAATCACTTTTCAAAAGTCTATAATTTTGCACATGGCAACACGTCATTTAAACGTCATTTTAAATGTTTGACAGTGATTTATATTGTTTGTTGATAATGACACAAAGTAAGTATTCATGGATTTAACGATATTCAACAGTTTATGCTGTTAATTAAATGGTAATAACACTTATAACAATGTTTTTTCAGAGAAAGCAAGCAAATTTTTTGACAGATGACGTTCATATCGTCAGATCTTACTTCTGCACTACGCAACGAATATAATACATACTGTCTGACAGATTTTTCAAATAGGTTCGAGAATATGAAGAAATGCGCCAGGAAGGTTAGATTATTGATAAAATTACGTGTTTTCCTACATATTTAGTCTTTGCGATTACAAAATGTTTTTTAATTTGATCTATATTGTTTTTATTCTAGTTTCTCTGTTTATAACCTTTTCTTTGTTTGCGGGTAATAAAAGCCAAAACGACTCCAAGTGATATGCAGAGAAAAAATTATAGCAGTTCAGTTAGAGATTTTCAAAACACTACTGAAGAATCGGCAGGAAATTCACGAAGTTGTTTTGGAAAGGCATAAAGCCAAAAGAGATATGGCTTCATTTAATTATAATTGAAAGTTGTATTTTTTTTATTAAAATTTTCATTTTCCTGTTAATAGTTATATAAAATACAATAAAACAGTTTGATACACCGAATATATTGTTTTATTATTTTAATTCCGCAGACGCCCTCTGTTTCTGCTGCCTTCGACAAACAATTTTCCTTACCTTTCCTTGCTCCTCAGTTCCACATGGCCAAACCATGCGAAAACATTGGTAAATAAAATTGAAGTTCGTTGTCCAGTGGCCATGTCACTGGCTACAAGGCTTGGTAGTAAGCTTCCAATACGAACGGACATGTTCGCACTGCCCCTCGTGATGGAAATTTATTAACAAGGCACCCTGAAGATGCCTGTTGCGATTCAGGCGAAACGTCGGTTGACGAATGATCCTTCTGAGGACCAGACTTTTACGCGGGTTACCCGCAAAGAAATTAATACTAATATATAATATTTTCTCTATACTCTCACATTTTGTGGCCGTAACTCAGTACAGAATAAATTCCATATGCCGGAAGTATGTGCAAAAAACATGAAAAAATGACAATTTTTTCTATAAAAAAAATAGTGACATTAAAGTATGCCTAGTAATTTAAAAAAAATTGTAAGTCTATTCTTCGCAGTTACTTTTTTTTCAATTATCACAGAATAAACTAAACATCACATATGAGCTATATTATACAAGGTGTGTCAGACCTAGTTCACAATATTTCATTGGTAGATTCCTGCCTATGTTATGAATCGAAAATATTCAGGCAACCCATGACCTAATATCAGTAGTTACGGAGATAATTAACTTCAAAGTTTGCATTTTTATACTCATCTTTTGCAAAAAGCTGGACCGTCATTAAAATAACTTAAAACAAAAATTAAAACTTTCGCTTTAACTTATAAAGATTGCTATGCTTTAACACAAGCCAATGATTAAAACTTTTTTAAAGATTTTTTTTCAGAAATTAAAGTTTTTTCATTTTATTTGACCTATATTAAAGCGATTGAAATTTAAATTTTTGGTATACATACGTTACTTGAATGATGGTCCAACTTTTTTGCAGAATATTAGTCAGAAATATTGAAAAGAAAAATACAAACTTTGAAGTCGATTATCTCCGTTACTACCTATTTGTTCCGGATGGGAACACCTTTTTTATGCGGCTCAGTAGTCTTCGCTGGTGGGGCAGAGATCGCCACCAGAATTTGCAGTGAAGCTCGTAGTCCGTGGATATGCCAGAAGTCAAACGCCGAAGTAGTGCTTTTATCGTATTAAAGTCTAAGAAAAAATCCGAAGCGAAGTCCAAGTCAGAAAGCAGTGGTCACAAAAATCCAAGAAAGCAGAGTCCAAAGTAGGTGAGCAGGGTCAGAAAGAAAAGGCAGCAAGAAGATTGTCCAAATAGCGGTTCTCGTACCGACGCGGGTGGCGTATCTGTGGTACCCGCTCAAAAAATGCATTTTATTTATACCAAATTCAAAATTTCACAAGATTGCGTCATAGCATATTACAGAAACCAATGAGATTGCGTAATTCTGGGAAGGCGCCGCAGCGCTCCCAGCGGCCGAGCGGTGAACTACGTCATTCGCGGTTGCACAATTTCACCGCGCGGCAGATTTCATATGACAGATACAAATTAATTCATAAAAAATGCATTTTAGCTCCCAAGAGACTAATACTGTGTTATTTTGTAATAACAGACCTAGCAGATGATAATAACACAGTTATTTGGACGGGCTGGGTCATACAAGGCCCAAAAAACTAAAATTAAATTCGCCACAAACGGCTCAAATTTTCAAAAATTCATAAAAAATCAAAAACAGCAGTTTTACAAGTTTTGCTATGACAAATGTAATTTGCGCATGCAAGCGCTCATTTTAACAGTAATTCCAAATATTTCAGGTAAATATTTACTGAGTTATAGGCATTCAAAAAAGCGCCAAAAACCAATTTCTTTATTTCACTCTCAGGCGCGCCTATATCATTCCACATGTATAAAAATACATTTTCCAGACAGGCATTCAGATAAGGAATGCAATGACACTACATAAGTAGGAATTCGTCCACGGTAAGCCGCTCTGATTGTCGATAAAAAATTCAACTTTTTAATATTCTCCACGGCGAGCCGTGTGCGCGAGCTTACCGCGACGTGGGCCCGCAAACAGGCGTCTACCGTTTCCAAATCGAGAAAAATACAAATTTTTTCTCACGGTCTTCCAGTACTCATTCATTTCATGCTGACCATCTCCACGATGGCGCCCGGTGCAGGCCTTCGGGCCCCCGTGGAGGGTATCCCATATACGCATCTCAGACGGGGGCTCGGAATTGAGTACTAGGCGTTAGAAGTTATAGCCGGTCAGGTAAGTTTGTAAAATCTCTGAATATTCAAAAAACATTTATTGCCCGTCGGCGGATTCAACGGCGGAAAGAAAGAGACGAGACCCTCTGCAGCGAGACTCGTCTCCCGTGTTGGCGAATATTGCGTGCCACACTCATGCCCATTTAGTGTTGGCGAACATCGCGGGTACCGCGTGCCACACACATACTTTACTTTGGGGCGTTACATCGCGGAAGAATCCCTTCGGCTCAAACTTCTAACCTTTGTCCACGCACCAATAGGTGCCAAATAAAAAATTATTTATTTCCATTTTATTCATAAAAATTCATAAAATTCCAATACATTTTTCTCATCAGAGATTCAACATAATGCACATGACAATATTGCATACAAAAAGGGCGCCAAGCGCTGCTTCCTACAAGACATCAACATATTTTTAAAATATTTTCATAACATATACAAATTCCACACATAGTTGTATCGACACTTGTAGCTGGAAATAACATCGGCAGCCAAACAGGCTGCATTTTTCATATTCATTCAACAAAGGGCCAATCTCCGGGCTAGTGTCCGGGCGATGTTGTTCTACAGCTAGTTGGAAGCAGTATGCGCGCGCGGCCCCCCTCCACTTGCGGCAACAGCCGCTGGGCACTGACTTGCGCGCGCTCCGAGCGGCAACCCGATTTTCAGTAGCGGCATTCACACCTCGTCTCCAATGCAATTTTCTGTATGTAGCGGCTGATTTATTTTGGACACGCGCCGCTCATAGTGGTCATGTTATGTTCTCATTTTTTACATGGCTCAACCCTGTCCGTTCCATACTCCCCCCGTGTGGCCTGCCCGCACTTATCAGGAGGACAGGGTATGCTGCCAGCGCCCTTATGCTGGATTCCCCTTCAGCATGATTATTCTTGTGGCTGGTCGAGTATAATCGCCCGCAGCTGTGCGTACTCGGACGACTCGAATTTGTCCATCGGGCGCCGGGCGGGCTTCCAAAATTCGCCCTCTGGGCCATGTGTTGCGGGGCAGCGCGGGATCTGCGATGACGGCCATCTCGCCTTCCTTAATTGCGGGCGCGGGCTCCTACCATTTTTCGGCGCGCCAATGTCGGCAAGTACTCTTTCATCCACCGCCGCCAGAATAAATCGGCCATCTGTTGCGATATTCTCCACTGTCTTTTCAGGCATACATTTTCATCTAGCGCCCCGTATACCGCCAAATGTGAATTGCGGCCGGTCGCTCCCAGCAACAGATGGTTCGGCGTAAGAGGCGCGTCATCTTTCGGATCAACCGATACATGCGTCAACGGACGGCTATTCACAGTATATTCGGCCTCAGCCAACAGAGTCCTCAAGGTTTCTTCCCGCGGTGCCCGCTCCTTCAAAGTAGCCTCCAACGCCCGCTTCACGGCGCGTACCAGGCTCTCCCAGGCGCCACCCATATGTGGGGCGAGGGGGGGGTTGAAGTTCCATTCAACCCCGCTCTCCGCGAGGTGCCCATGCATCCGCGGGTCACTTCTCAAATCTTTCAGCGCGGCTGCCATCTCTTTTTCCGCGCCTCGAAAATTGGTTCCATTATCGGAATATAGTAGGCGCGGATGCCCGCGCCGCGCTGCCATTCGCCTTATAGCGAGTATGGCCGAGTCTGCAGACAAAGACTCGGCGATTTCCAAATGTACGGCGCGCGTTGTGAGGCATGTAAATAGCGCGCCGTACCGCTTCTCTCTTCGCCGGCCGATAGTCACCTGCATTGGGCCAAAATAATCGAGCCCACAATGGTAAAAAGCGGGAGTATTGTAAGCCAGTCGGCAATCTGGCATTTGACCCATTAACGGCGGTTGCGGCTGGCTTTTTCTGTTTCGGCACGCTTGGCATTCATATTTCACCCGGCGCACTGTGGGTCTCAATTTTAAAATATAAAAATTCTCCCGCACATCTGCCACAGTTTTCTCAGTGCCCGGGTGATTTTCCTTCTCATGATAATGCCTTATCATCAAGCGGGCATACGGGTGAGAGCCGTCCAATACTACCGGCGCCCTCAAGCCGGCCGGTATTTCATGCACCGCGGTCTGCTCGAGCCGCGAGCCCATCCGTATAACTCCATATTCATCCAGGCGCGGCGTCAGTGGATACAGCCGGCTGGTCCTTGGGACGGCTCCACCGCGGTGTAAAATTTTTATCTCCGTGCCGAACGCCTCCGCCTGAGAATGCAATATCCATGCGCGCTCGGCTGCTATTCTTTCGTCGCAGGTGACATCTCGGCCGGACCGCTCTTCAGCGCGGCGGCGGCAATTCCAAATGAAGCGCCTTATCCATGCCGCGGTGCGCACCAATTTTGTCCATGATGAGAAGCGCTTTATATCGGGCAATGCTCCCCCCGTGGGCGTTCTTCCGGTCACCAAAACAAGATCTGCTCTTTTTTCCAGTACTGTGTTATCTGGTTGCCGCCGGCGGCTCTCTTGCGGCCACGCCGACTCTCCCCGGTGTAGAAAGTCAGGGCCGCTGAACCACATACCATCAGCGGCCAAATCTGGGAGTTCGCCGTCCCGTGTCCCAATATCGGCGGGATTATGTTTAGTGGGGACCCATCTCCAATCGGCGATTTTTGTCAGTTCATCAATCTCTCCCAGCCGGTTAGCGACAAAAGTCGAATACGCCCGGGGGTCGGTCCGCAACCAGCATAACACCGTGGTGGAATCGGTCCACAGTACCGTACGGGCTATTTTACAGCGGTACTCTTTTTTCACAGCCGCCGACAGTCGCGCGGCGATAAGTGCCGCTTGCAGCTCTAGCCTCGGTATTGACAGCGGTTTTAGCGGTGCCACCTTACATTTTGCCGAGATGAAGGCTACGGAATGGCCACCCTCTCCTGTCTCGACAAAATAGGCCACCGCGCAGCTCGCTTTTTCTGAGGCGTCGCAAAACACATGAAGCGCGACTTCACTATCGCGGCGGGATATGCACGGGCGCGCGATTTCACATTTCACATTCCTTATTAGCTCGCACCACGCGTACCATTTATCGGCGTGCTCGGGCTGTATTCTCTCTTCCCATCCAATTTTAGAGCGCCATACATCCTGTAATAGGATTTTTGACCTTATTAGTATGCAGGCCAAAAATCCGATGGGGTCAAATATTTTCATTACGGCGCTCAATATTTGTCTCTTTGTCGGGCGGCCAGCCTCCGTTATTTCTGGCAAGTTCACAAATTGAAAAACAAATTTGTCGGAGGCCGGCTCCCATGCAATCCCGAGCACTTTTTCTGCCGTTGTCTCCGCCCCGATAATCCTCATCGGTTCCACCGCTCTCAATTTTTTCTAATACTTCAGGATCATTGGAGGCCCAGTTGCAGAGCTGCATTTTCCCTCGACGCAGTATTTCAGTCACTTCGGTGAACATTTTTAAGGCCTCTTCAGTTGAATCTACTGCGTCGAGGTAATCGTCCATATAAAATGTAGTTTCAACCGCCTTTGCCGCGGTCGGAAATTCCGTGGCACTGGCTTGCGCAATCCGATTCCTCACATACTGTGCACTGCTGGGCGAGCAGGTGGCGCCAAAAATCATAGACGACATTTGGTAAGTCGTCGGCACCTGCTCGCCTGGTTGTTTCCATAAAAATAATTGCGCCGCTTGGTCGGCCTCTCGGATTTTTATGCGCAAAAACATTTCTTTCACATCGGCTGCCAGTGCCACTTTTCCTTCCCGGAACCGGAACACACTGCCTAGAAGTGAACTCAGCAGGTCCGGCCCCGTCAATAGCAAATAATTCAGTGATATTCCTCGGCACTTACTCGCGGCATCAAATACTATACGTATTTTGCCGGGCTTGTTTGGGTTAAAGACCGCAAAATGCGGCAAGTAAAACTTAAATTTCAGCGCCTTTTCTTCGGCGGGTGACAAGGCGCGGGCGTAATCTTTCTCAAAATATTCATTTATTTTCGCCCTATACGCCGTCGCATACGCGGCATCTTTTCCCATTTTTCTTTCAATCCCCGCCAGGCGGTTGGCGGCGCACTGGCGGCTGTCTGGGAAATTCACTTCATCCATCTTCCAAAGAAGGCCCGTTTCCCATTGCCCGGTAGGTAATTGCCGCGTAGTGGCCTCCA
>JADDOH010013010.1:0-17407 GCA_016648135.1 Agrypnia vestita
AAATATTTATTTATTTAGGAAATATTGTTTACAATACTTCTTTTATAGTGCAGTTATTTTTATGGATTGAAGCTACTCAAAATAGTTCATTATATGTATATACCCTTATAGGTATATGCGTATATATATATATATATATTTTTAATATAGGTATACAGTCGGTCACAGCATAACCTAAGTTTATACCCACTGCACGCCACTGTAGAAAAGGATATATAGAAAATTCATATCAACAAACATAGTAGAATATTTTTTTCGTACATTTGATTTTTCTGTATATCCTTTTCTAATTGATTCATAACTTTGCTTAAAAGAGCATTGAACTTAATTCTGAAATTTTCTTCTGAAACAAAAAAATGTGTTTTTTTATTTAAATATCAATTTCATTCAAATTAAATTTATATTTATGTCACATCGTTTTTTTATCTTCCTCGTCAATGTTGTTATATTTTTTCTTCCCAATGTTCCCCGGTACTTTACTATACAACTACATTTCAGTGTAAATTATTGAATTTTGCGATCATGTTTTCTTTCCAAAAGGTAATCTTTTTTCATATTTTCTTCTTGTGCAATGGGCATGTTCATGTTTTGTTTTTATAATTAAGTCAAAATTGTTACATACATTAATAATTCTATATATATATAAATAGAAGCATCTTAAAATGAATCATTTGTCTGAATGTCATTATTTGTAATCTTTCTTCAAAATGATTGATTCTTGTGTATCGATTTCCTTTTAATATTATTCTCAGTGCCTTATTTTAGAATAATTTTAATTTTTCAATTCTTGTTCATCAGCCAGAAATATTGGGTTATTCGGAAAGTAATTCCGTTTTTGTTAGTTAAAATGAAAGACCAATTTCTTGCGATGTATTAGTATTTTATCGGATTATATATTTACATTTTGGTTCAATACTTTTAGCCATCTTTCTGGCAGTGGCGTGATTCCACGCTCATAAAATTTTTGATCCTTGCTGGCAAAAAACTGATCTAAGGCATTTTTAATGTCCTCATCTGAAGTAAAGATTTTGCTGTCTATAAAATTCTTTGGAGATCGGAACTTGTAATATTTTGAAGGTGCCAGATCTGGAGAATATGGTGGGTGTGGTAGTTCATCCCATCCAAGCTGTAAAAGGTTTTGGCGAATAACTAAACATTTATGATATTCAAGAACACATTCGTATTTGTGAAATTGTAATTAAATTAATTTGGTTATTAAAAACGTTTATTATCTTGGTGGAATGCTAACCCTTTTTCATTGCTCAATTCTATCCGGCTCTGTTTGAGTGAATCGTTCAGTCTATCCATTTGACGACAGTACACTTCAGAATTAATCGTGGTATTGTCTGGTAGAAGCTCAAATAAAACTATTTCCAGGAAATCCCACCAAACAAACCGTATAACCTTTATTTGACGAATCTCGGCTTTCGAAGTGCTTTGAGCCGGTTCATCTTTTTTACTCCATGATTAAATGCTGTTATAAATAACCCATTCCTTGTCTCCAGTGAAGATTTTCTCGACTTTTCAGAAGCAAAGAACAGACGTCTAGGCGACGCAATACATTTCACTCTGTAAGAACGTGTGGAACCCATGTGTTGAATTTTGAAACTAAACCAAGGCATTTTACGTGATAATGAGCATTCGAATTTGATAAATTTAACCTCTCAGCAATCTCTCGAGTTGTTATTCGAGGGTTTGCCTCAATCAATGCTTTTATTTTGTCTTCATCAGCTTCAATTGGCATTCCAGAACGTGGTGCATCTTAAACATCAAATTTGCCAAAACGAAATTGTGCAAACCAGTTTTGGCACTGGCGGTCTGTCAATACATCTTCTCCATACACATAGAATATTTATTTTACTTGAACAGCATTTTTACCTTTTCTATAATAAAAAAGTAAAATATGCCAATAATGCTGCTTTCGACTCTCCATATTTGACAGGGCACCAAACAATATCTAGTCTTTGCACAGAATCAAACAAAAAATTTCACAAACATGTCTTGCTATATTAGGTGTAAAATTATATAATGAATATATGGCCTAAATGTGAAGTTAGCCGTGAAAAATTCAATAGCCATTTGTTGGAAAAAACGAAATTACTTTCCGAACAACCTTTTGATCTATTTTCGGATATATCAGCTATAAGATGCGTAACTAAAAATGTTGCATTATGTTTCAGTATTTCCTTCTCATCTTCTGCAAAACGTTGGACAACTGTAGGAGTGACAAGTTGTGAATTTTGTAAGTAAATACAGTTTAAATTTTTAAGAGAAGTAAAATGAAAAAAATCTTAGAAGAAAAATTTCCATATTGTCGGTTTGAAAATGTTAAATTAACACTTTTTAATATTCACTAAATTCACTGAGACCCAATTTTTGTGGGTTTTGTTCATTTTTGTAATGAATTTGTGTCATAAAATTTACTAGATCAACCTTAATTGTACGTTTTGACAGTTTTTAGAAATTCGGAGGATCAAAGAGCCACAACATTTGCGAGGCGAAATATTCAATTTCGTCTTCCCGCGTCCCGACAGGTAGGGGCGCTCCTGGGGGAGTCAGCCCCTATGCGGCACCCACCTGTGGGACTTGAGAAGTGATACAAACCAGGGCCTGTCTACACAGTGTAATGATAAGGAGCCGTTTCCTCACAATTTTAATTCTAACTTGTCTTTCCCAGAGAACTGAATACACCGCACATAGATTTTTTCTGATTATGTATTCTCAAATTTTATGTTAAAAGCGTTAACTCAGAAATTTGTACGTATCTTAAAAATTAGTCTCGATGCCGAGACATGGCGTTGCGATGTTTGCGGTGCTGCACGAGGATACGTATGGCACGCCTCCAGCCGCGGGAGTAACATTTTGATAAAACAGTAAATGTGACGCAGGCGCAAGGGTGCCAGTGCGGAACATAGTCATAGGAGAAATTGGCTCAAAGCGTCGTCGCAGTGGCGGCTGCTGAGCCTGGCCGCTGCTTCCAATGGTCAAGCTTCAAATCAGTCAATGAGGGAAACTTCCTGCAAGAACCGTAAAGAATATCCAATTCATATCACGGCACTACGCACCATATTAAAGGAGTGTGCAATTTGAATTGGCGCTCTTTGGTAGTTGACATTTTCGAGATAAACGGTACTTTAGTAGGAAGAAGCTATAGGTCTACTGATGTAGAAGGTCTCGAAAGGTAGAAATGCTCTTTTTGGAAATAAGATTCGCGCGAGTTTTTTGAGCGAAACATTACGAGATAAAAGTAAAGTCGGAATAATGAAGAATTGGAGTCACGGGGTGTTCAGCTGCGCGGAACTCGGAGCGAACAGTTCCGGGGAAGGGCGGGGCCTGTCAGCAGCAGATACCGAGTCCTGGAGCGTCCTGCAGCAGCCCAGCCCCCAGACCTCGAGGAGCTGAGTAAGTATATTTCTAAGATAATAAAAAATACCGATACCGTAATTCCTGCATCGTCTTCCCATCCGCCAGCGCATCAAATGGTCAGCTTCCGTTCCTTGTTAAATAGATTAATAAAATTCCCCTTAATACCATTAATTATGATAACGAAATAAATACAATTAAACACATTGCTATTAACAATGTATATAATTGCGCGTTAATAGTTAGAATGTTAAAATCAAAAATTAATAATAAACTAATTGAAACATATTTATACTCGGGCAAAAACATTTAAACCACTGATAATACACTTTGGCGAAAAATTCTATATAATAAGATTACAAATTGTTTCCCTACTTACATTAGACATCTTTTAAATTCAAAAACAAAAATAGGTAGATATGTTGGAAAAAAGAGCGATATATGCAATAACTTGCGGAGACTGATAAAAAATATATAGGCCAAACCACTAGAAACTTAAATGCACGCATAAAAGGAGATGTCCTGCTTAAAAAATAACAATTTCTCCGAATTTTATAATTATCATTCTTTCGATACTCACAAATTAAAATTACTCCACTCGGTTCCTCATAGAGGATGGATTGTAAACCGTAGAAATTCTATAAAAATTGAATTCTAGAAACATATTAATACATAATATCACATTACAGTCCACTTCACCACTCCTAGAGCTTTTTGGGAAAAAAACACCCTTCCCCACCGCGCGCCCCCCTGACATACCCGATTATATTTATAAATTTTGAATTTAAGTTAGTTATTATCTATACCTGATAATGAGAGGGATTGCTCCTCTCGAAACTATAGTAGTAATTTAATAACTGTAACGGTCTAAACCCCTTACCTCAATTCTTACTCGGCTAGCTCGTTCCGACGTTTTGAGAAGGCAGCAGAGCGGACTCTGAGAAATCTCAGAGCGGCGTGTCAAAGTCCGAAGTCTCGAGAGAGAAGTTAAATAGTGTACATTTTCAGGATTTTACGACAATGAGGGGAAGATATAGAGAAAGATGTTGACTGTTTTTGAAGTAATAATTTATTAGAAATAACCAGAAGGGCTTTTCTCAAATATTGAATACATACATAGGGTACATTTTATATAAAAGGATTACAAGTATTGACACAAATAACAAAATAACAATTTATAATAACAAGAATAACTTGCCTGCCTATAATGTTAATATTGAATCTACGGTGCACCGGAAACTGAAGATAATTTTTGTATAATTAATTATAAACATATATTCTTTATAATGGGACTTATTCCTCTTTTAGCTGGTTTTCTATTACAATTACCTTAAATGAACACTTTTACATTAATAAAAATTATAGGACCATTTTAGTTGACATATAGTTTTTATGCGGAGATAACATAAGACTAATTAAAACACTGTAGATACAATAAAAATACAGGAACTTGAGTATGGAAAATATCTAAGAATAGGTTTAGAAATCTCGTAAATTGGGCAGTCGTTTTATAAACAGTAGAGAGTACAAGCACTCGTACGGGTATAGTAGAAAAACTGTAAGTTGAGAATTACTCACTGAATGTTGGGTTTATTATAACCAATGACTCACTAACTGTTGTCCATGTAAGGTGATAAAGGGAGAGTAGATTGGCCTTGCATCACTATACAAGACTGTTGTCATCAGGAGTTGAACAGACCGTGTGGTCACACGCGTCGTCTCAATAAAACAACTTCAGATAGTTATGTAGAAATTCAAGATGTCACGGAGAGTTATGTTTTTTTTAATTAAACTTGTCTATTTTGCACTACTAGTAGCGATGATTTAATGGTTTGTATTTTTAGATGTTTCCAATAGAATTATGTCGCTAACCGGAACCCTTAAGATTCTCTTTATGTTTTATTTATAGAAGATATTGAGTTCCTTTATATCGTCCACTCCACAAGTCAAGAAACAAGTTTTTATATGGTTTGAGTTTGTTTTATGTTATGAGTATTTTAGTTATTATTAAGTTAAAGGTGATATAGATAATGTTTATTTTATTTCTTTAGATTATTTGAATTTATCACTGGTTACCGAGGTAATTCTGGGATACTCAAAGGGCTTTCACCACTATTTAAATTTTATATTAACATTTATAAATTTGGTTCTCCCGCTTGGGGTATACAGTTGGATGGAATATATTATCCTTTACTGAACGGTTGCGGCACTTATTTGTCACAGATTATTACTCGTGTTCTAATGATACACTATTATTATTACAATAACTGGAGGTAATTTTACACTCTGATACTACGCAAAATTTACGAGTTGAGAAAACTTCTGGAGACTAAGGTAATTTCTTTGTATGTTTTTTAGTATCAAGACTTTTGACGAGATCTGCATCCGTTGGCGAATTTATGTATCTTTTGACGATAATAGTTTTACCGGCATTCGAGACGCCGCGCTATTATTTACGTGTCAAAAGAAATAATGTTCTTCGAAGCCGATGGATCGCAGAGTGTCTGGTTTGATGATTTGTTATTGCATATATATTATATGGTAAGAAGACGTTAAGGTTGAACCGAGCGTAGAATTTGCCCGCAGCGTGAATACTTATCAGAAGGTTACAAAGGTTGAGATGATATATACGGCAATGCGTGACCCTTTGCTACACGGCGACATTCTTTGCTCACTACGTTTCGCTTTCGCGGCAACGTGCGGTGTGTCACGCTAGTAAGTTGGGATAATATTCGCTCGAGCGTAGAAAGGTCGGGTTGACAATTAGTGTCCGCGTATCCTTTACCTTTGCCCTCTGCATGCGGGGGCTTGCTTTCCTTGCTATCATTTATACTATTAGTAAGAAAGTAAATTGTTGACTCTTTTCTCTCACTTATATACATTAAGCGCAATTATTTGCAACGCAGAACGAGATATCTAACCTTTTATCTCCCATTGTTTTAAAATTTAGGTTAATCGCGATAAGTTACATCCGGTGGCTTCATAACGGAGCATTAACCAGACGTTTTTTTAAAATTCAAGGTTATTTGCATTGCAATATTTATAATATTTATTTCACAACGTGAATTTCTGTTTCCTTTTTTATGACTTAAATCGTAACGATTTTTGAATCGTTACATAACTCATATTGTGTGTGTATTACAGAGTAAAGTAAAAAATATTTTAAATTTAGAGTATATTTCCCCTTATATACCCTCCCTTTACCCTCGGCCGAGCAGAGGGATCAAGCCCTCCGCCTCTCGCCTGCCAAGCGTTGTGTTGGAGTTGTTAGCGCGGAATTATATTGGCGCACTGTCCCGGGACCAGCTTGGGAAGCGGATGACCATCAGGAATGGCCGTTACAACCGCTGCATATTGATAGTCTATTCCATTAAACCGACGCTCGCTTTGTTCTTGAAGTGTTGCCTCCCGCTTGCAGGCGGCTGTCTGAACCCGTTAGGATAATTACCCTTTTCTTCGTTTCATTTGGGAGCCTGACATTGCACTAACCTGGAGATATTTGTTTGCAGCAGATGCCGACGGAAGCTGAGAAGATCCGGAGTGGCAAGTGGCTTCCTCGTGCTGACCTTCCCAGGCCACCGAACCGGGCTCCGATGGACGTGTCGTCTTGAGCCCTAACTTCGCTTCTATATTATATAAGCGAAAGATTGTGGACACTTTTAGTAAAGCATCTTTAAAAAATATGAATCTAAAAATGTATCAATATTGTTAATGTCCATTGGGCTTATAATAATTGTTCCGTACAGGACTTTAAATGCCATAGGCTCGCCGAGCGCGAGGCATAAAAACAAACAATAATGTGTGTAACATTTGTGTGAACAATAATGTGATTAAGTGTTTATTCTAGGTTTATTTAATATTATAAGTTTATGCATGTGTAATAGTATTATGAATGGAGAGAAAGTGATTCATTCTAGAAATGGCGGTAGGCGGAGCGAGGACTTAATTGCCACCGCCGCCATCTTGTTTATTGTTCTCCACTAATGAGATTATAATGACCGATGGCGGGCGCCCCGCCCCCCGCAGTGGCGCCAGCGGGGGGTGGGGCCCACCCGCCATGCGGGTATTTGCTAATGACAGCCTTTGTGCGAATGAAAATTGTTTGTCATTCATTAATATGTTCCATAATTTGTCATAAATATGTGTGATAATTTGTCGCTCACATTTTGAGTAAATAAATAAATTTATGCGTAATGATGGTTTCTTCCGCGATTGACCGGAGAACATTTTGAAATAAAAGTATCCGTCGGTCTCGGCAATCGCGGAACCGGTTATTTGTAAATGTTATGCTATGATATTGTAAATGATTGTATATTTTTTCACCTGGATTGTATTTTTTGACCTTTTATGTAATTTTATGTAAATTTTATAACTTATAATTTTATGTAACTTTTTTATGTAACTTTTATTTCTTGTTTATTACTTATAATTTTATGTAACTTTTATTTCTTGTTTATTACTTGTAACTTTTATTTCTTGTTTATTACTTGTAATTTTATGTAACTTTTATTTCTTGTTTGTTGCTTGTAATTTTAATAAACGGGGGTTTGGCGGTCTTTTAATTTCGAAAACTGATGGGAGATAAAGGGTTTGGTTATTTAATCTAAAGATGAGCAGATTCCCTTGCCCAGGGCTGCTATTATAATTATTTAAACACATTTTTTATCATCTTTGGCAGTTAAATTAATAACTGCGCAATAGATTCCCTAGGTGGTAGTGCAGGTGTGCAGATTCCCTAGGTGGCAGTGCAGTAACAGCATCTTCACCCGCCTGACACGGCCAATAGCCAGCGTCGGGTTTTATGGACCGCACGTTAACGGTACGTGGCGGGCCGGATGCTGCGTAACGCGCAAAACATCACCAAGATGAATGATATTAAATTGAACCAAACCCGACATGTCGTATATCACCGCAATCGTCATGTCATTTCCTATTAGATTTCGTCAGAAAAATTGATATTGGATTAGTCTGAGAGGAGATGCATCTTAAAATCGAAATCGCCCCTTTCAAGGCGATTTACGAACGCTGACACATCCAGGCGTACCTGTCATAATGTAGTTCACACGCAGATGTGTCAGGCGTTCATTTTGGTATTTAAATGACAGATGCAGTACTTTTCTGTCATGAGATATCTTTAAAAAACCGGCCGAAATTGGCCGCCGCTGCATGGTATCACAGCGGCTTTCGGGTCGACCCAGCGGAGATGCGCGCGGTCCACCACGGACAGCCTCTGGGTGAAAGTAAGATGCATCTCCCCACTCTCACTAATCCGATTTCGACCGTTAAAATCCCGTTATGTCTAGTTTTAGGGGTATAAATAAAGGATGGTTTCGTGGACGGGCATCCTCAGTTTTCGGAAACATTTTTTACCTTGTTACTCTGCCCGTTCGCGAAGCCGAATTTTGTGAAAAAACAGTGTTTAATTTCTAAATTTTCTAAGTGTTAGATTTTTTTGTGTTTTTGAATAATTTAAATTCTTCCTTTTTTTTAAAATTAAATACATTCGTCTTCGCCTGTGGTAAAAATATTTACCACGGTGAATTTCTGATACCGCGAGGCGGAGACCCACCCTATTAGCCTATTTTTTAATTCCGGGTGAGCTTTCAACATTTTTTTTTGGGTTAAAAAATAGCGTCGAGATTGGTGCGCAGCGCTTGTGCGTACCAATAATCCAAATCATTTGAATGATGAGTGTTCATTTTTTGGTGTATTCGCAATTCAGTGACTTTATAATTGTTCAAATCTTCAAACACCGCTTGATCGACCACTGGACCAAAAGGTTGACTTTATGATTTTTATGTTTTTTATTTTTATGATTTTTATGTGACCATCAATGGTTTTGTGACCGTTAGTGTCGCTAGTTTTATGTAATGGATTGAGTGATAAGATATGTTAACCTAGTTTAATGTTTATACTTGTTAATTTTTTAAATAAATACTTATTATTTCTAATTCTTCAATAATAGCAAAATATCTTACCTAGGGTTTTAAGAAGTTTTCACATTAGTTCCTATTTTTTTATACAACTCACATTTATCAATTTTTTGTTTTTTTGGTTATGTATTTACTTCCAATTTTAATTTTTATTATATATTGTATCCTGATGATGGGACCATTGAAAAATGGCATTTATTTAATAAATAGTGGTTTTATACAAAGTGTTTTATTTTTATTAAACATATTTTTACGTAGTTCACAGCTATTTAGAGGCTTTGCATTTGAAAAATACGAGCTGAAATTTTTCAGCAGGTTTGGAAAAAATATTAACAAATTTACAGATAAGCGACTTAATACTTGAATATTATAAATTCATTCGCTTTCATACAAATCTAATAAATAAATTAAAACATTGCAGATATTCTGGTTCAAATTGTTGCCTTTTACATATATTTATTATGTAGATAATATATAATATTGATCCAAATTGATGATGAGAATAATCTTATTTTAATGACTGAAAATTACAATATTTTAATAAATGTATTTAGAAAGAAATATGGGTTTTATATTTATTTATTTAAATAATTGGTAATATTATAATATAGGTATATGGTACCTAAAACTTATTTGTAAAAGAAAAATTTACTACTCCGCGAGACCGGCGTGTCAGTAGGTATTTTGTTTTTCAGGGTACATAAATGGTTTTGTTGCCATAAAGCATAACAGATAAAAAAATTAGGGTTATCAAAGATACTTAATTTTCCACAAAAGGCAACAATTTAATAGTGTTAACATTATTAATTAATATTAAGAAAATATTGGGAATGTTTAAACATAACTCGTTCACAATATTAATAAACACATTAATATACTTTATAAATTGTCAGAAAAATCTTATTTATTATAAAGAAAGTACATAAATATAGAGAAAATTAATCATAATTCTATTTTATTATAAATAATAATTAAATGTCTATCTATTCAAGAAAATGTAAGTTTTTGAAATTGACTAATTTGTGAGTTTATAGAAATTATAATTTCCACACACAAATTATTACATACACATACAGTAGACGGCAAACATCTTGAAATTTTATGGCGTAGTGGGGGGAAGTTTGCGCATGTACCATTCCACCAACGAGACCCAAATTTTGTCTTCTGTGCATTCCCCCACTACGCCAAAGAATTTCAAGAAGTTTGCCGGCAACTGTACATTGTCACGTTCAAGGTCTTTTGGAATTAGGGATGTTGGTCTAACCGGTGACACACTAACCGTTATCTGAAATTTGTATCTGATGTGGTAACTGATTTTTCGTAATTCGACGGGCAACAATTGGTACTAAACGACAGTTATATCTCAGTTTTCAATTATCGATACAATTAGACACAAATCTCAAGTATCTGTAAAAATAACGGTTCCACCATCACTATTTGGGATGTTTATCTCCCGGGACTGTCAGCTCAACCAAGAAGACCTGCTGGAGTGCTCCTGAGTGCAGGGCTGTCAGCTCTCGGTGCTGCAGCAGCTCTCTCGGGAACACATAGTCGGGGCCACAGTTAGTCTCCAGTCGGCGCTTTTTGAATATTGAAGATTACATTTTTGATTCCCTCCTTCCACTTTCCCCGGGCCTCGCGACGTTGATTGTGTAACTTCTCCTTGGTCAAGCCTTGTTCAGGACCGAAAACTATGCTGCGCTCCAAATATACTCCAACAAGAAACAGAGAATACAAATATAACTAAAAACATTTGAAATGCACACAAGTTAATCAAAAAAATTTTTGATGACACGCTTTTAATACGGGAAACATTATTTAATTTTAATTTTCGAAAACTCGAAGTGTTATACCTTATTTAATACTTATTATTTAAGCGTCAATTATCTTTTATTTAGTAATCAGGTCATTGAATTATATATGTATATATTTTTATTTTTTATTTATTTTTCTTTTATTTACTTATTTATTAAGAATCCATATTAGTATACATATACAGGGTTATTTGTAAAACATTGATAACCTTGCATTCCAACCTTGATTATAAGTCGAAAATGTTCCAGCGATTATGACCATATTAGTATACATATACAGGGTTATTTGTAAAACATTAATAACCTCGCATTCCTACCTTGATTATAATTCGAAAATATTTCAGCTATTATGATGACCTTATGTCAATAATTGAGGAGATATGCGACATCAAAGTTTGCATTTTTTTGTCAATATTTCTGTCTTATTTTTGGTAAAACGTTGGACTATCATTACAGTAACTTATATCGAATATGAAAAATTCATTCCCTTTAATACAAGTCGAATAAAAAAATAAAAACCTTCGAATTCCAATTGGAAAACTTTCCAATTGGATTTTTTTCAGGGTTTTTATCATTTTATTTAACTTGTATTAAAACGAATGAATTTTTCGTAATAGATATGAGTTACAGTAATGATAGTCCAACGTTTTACAAAAAATATGACTGAAATATTGAAATAAATGGAAAATTTGATGTCGTATATCTCCATAACTATTGATATTATGTCATAATAGCTTGAACATTTTCGACTCATAATCAAGGCAGGAATATAGTCCTGTGAGGTTTTTAATGTTTTACAAATAACCCTGTATAGTATATATTTTTTTAACTTGAATACAATTTTTGGAATTGCCAATCAACTAGCCCTAGCCCTCAAAACTACCTGAGTGTCGTTGTAGTTTTGTAGCTGTGTAATAGTTATTTAAAATTGTATTTCAAACATAAAAAGCATAATAAGAGATGAAAAAAATGAAATAAATAATAAAAAAATAATAAAAAAGAAATGTAATACAATAAAAGAGAAAAATAAAAATAATAAAATGGATAAGTAAACACAATAAACATAATATATATGTTTGGTAGGGAATTTGAAATCATATAGTGTAAAAGGTACAGATACACATGCCACTGAGTGGCATGCTCATAAATCAACAGGCGGTTGTATGGCTAGTGGCATGCTCGTTACTAGCAATGTGCGTACACACATGCCACTAATAAGCAAGGCCTAGACACAGTATAGTAAAGCATACAGTATTATATCTTCATACAAACAGCCGAAACGACGCCCTTCGAAATCTCGGTATACTTCGAACTGCTCAGTCGCCGCAGGGCTGCAGTAACGTACGGACGCAAGCGGTGTGAGATGCTCCCACGCATACATTTAGGTCAATTTATGGCACCCCAAACCATAAACAGTCAGTCAATGAGCAGCCCTGGTGCGTTTTTAACCAAGTTTAAGTACCAAGCGGCCGTAGGTATTTATTTCAAGGACACTGCCAAGATAACATACTGTATGTATTTATTATACTGTGGCCTAGAGAAGGTCGATACTGCGCATGCTCACGTGCCACTAAATAAGCTTGTGTATCTGTAGCTTAAAGGTATTAAGCCTCACGCGTGTGGCTAGCCACACAACCGCCGGTTGATTTATGAGCATGCCACTAAGTGGCATGTGTATCTGAACCTTTAAACAATTTTGTAGATACACAACAGATTTATTTCCGTACACATATGTTTCGCAGATAAGTAATTTTAATAAACAATCGTATAAAATTAATATTTCAAGCTTTCGAGCAGTTGTATATAGTGAAATACTAATTTTGATTGTGTAAACATCGGGACCATATTCTTGGATTGAGCCGCCATGGCACACGAGTGTGAGAGGCTGATTGCAGAAAATACTCCGGATATTGCGTAGTCACACTCTTTGAACCCGTGGCATCATTATTTTGAACATTCTTTTCATCAAACCATTTTTTTCTAATTATTATTACGAATCTAATTTCAATGTAACCCGTTTATTATGTCAAAATATCAGCCGACTACAATTTTAAATAGGACCACTTTTTCATACTGATATTGATAAATCACGAAGCTACGTAGGCACCTTTAATATTCAATAATCATGGAATATTATTACTTTTATCGAAATAACGACCAATGTATGGTCATCCACTTTACTTTTGAAAGTTTAGGAGTTCTAGCTAGTCGGGAAGTAGTAAAAATTCAATTATAAGATTACACCACAACAAAAAAGCAAACAGAAAAACAGAGTTAAATAAAAGCATGTAATAATATATTGAAATGTCACATTGCGATTTTTTAAAACAAGCCACTGCTTACCTAGTGATTGTTGCAGTGATTAGCGTTGAGAATACAAATATGTTGTGTTTTATGCTAATTTTTTTTACACGGTTGGTGATGACCTCTGCATCCTTTAACAATGTTCAACGTGAAATGTTCTTCCTGAATAAATGTATTGAGTGTCCTGTAAAAGTGTTTAAATAAAGTCAAATAAATCTTCATAGAATACCGACACCTACCGGTGTGTTATAAATGAAATCAGCGGAGATATAACGCCCAAGTATAACGTATATCCAAACGTTTATTTTTGTTTAGCGTCTTAACAAAAACAATATATTAATAAATGCAAATGAAAAACACCACCTTATTACAGACATAACCAGGTACGAAATTATAAAAGAAAAAGTGTACAGAGTTACACAGACCACATTGTGGTGGGATACCATAAAGACACAACGCATTAAAAATACAAATAAAAAACAATACCAATTTGTTCAATACAAAGATTTGAATATACTCAAAATACAGTATGAGCCATTTGAACGATTAAAAAAGTAGGAATAATATTTTTAGATTTCAAAAAAGCATTCGACACACTGGAACACGAGATTTTACTGACTTAAACTTATTTTTGAGTATTACGTAGTTGGTGAAAATAAAGCTACGCTGATATCTACAATTAACAGTCATATCAAGAGTCAGTCACTAAAGATAAACACGATCAAAATGTAGAAATAAGAGTATAATTCGCAAAATTGACGAAATTGTATTTTTATTATTATTTATTTTTTATTTTTATTTTATATTAAAACTACATTTAAATCATAATACATTTGTCTATTACAATCTACTTATATACATTTTATTTTATTGCTTTGCCTCTCCAAAAATGAGACGTGCTCATGTGCTTGGTGAGGGGCTTACACTTTATTAGTTTATTTTGGATTTGGCTTATTTGTTCCTTAGCTATATGTCTTGTTCTGCATTGTCAAATTGTATCGATCTAAAGTGTTGGTTTATTTTTTTCTTTAATTGTTGTAAGTCATCGATTTTCTTAATATCTGTAGGTAGGTTATTGAAGTTTTTTATGCCCAAGTATATGTAGTTTTGTTGACACAGTTTGTATTATATTTTGTTGACACAGTTGGTATTATATTTTGGGATTTTAAAATTATTTTTGAATCTTAATGATGTGTTTTTTTTTCAAATTTAGCAGTTTCTTTAATTAGTTGTATAATTGACGTTTTTTTATAAACATTCTCTAATTTTGGAACTTGGAATTTAGAGAAAAGTAATTGTGTAGAGAAGGTTTTTATAGGTACAGGTACAGGTACAGAGAAGGTTACAATCAGTCATTGAAACATTAATCATATTAATTGATAACATATCTATAAGAAAATTAAATTACGAAGAATTAAGAATATGGGTAAATTTCAAATATAGTACTAGGTGTCCGCTGCACGGCTACGCATACAATTTAGCCTGGCGGCAGACTCACTGATGATTAAGTAACGAAGAAGAAGAAGAAGACGGATTCACTGATGGTTGAGTAACGAAGAAGAAGATTGACGGAAAACACTTTCCGGTGACGCCCCGATCGCGAAGATCGGACTGCGCATTCGGGAGATTGTACTATAAGATTCGATAGAAGAAGAAGAGAGCTATCTATGATATTTTTCCAAATTGAAATCGGATGATAAATGACCGAGTTGTGAAAGATCGAGTGGGGAGAGAGAGAACCTCAACTTGTAAAAACCGAAGGGTGTAAGAAGAAGCCGCTGCGCGCCCGAAGCCGCGCAAAGGTTAGTGAATCAGACGGCTCCCGCTTTGCGGTCTTAAAAAGGCACGGACATGCTGCGCCCGTCTAAGACTTTTTAAATTTTCGAAATCGGACATCGCTTCGTGGACCCATGAAAAACCCAAAAACCACAACCTAACCCAACCTAATGTAACCTAAACCAACTTAACCTAACCTAAACCAACCTAACCCAACCTAACCTAACCTAATCTAACCCCACCTAAGAATCTGGAAGCAATTTTACCTAAGAAAAAATATTTTTCCAATTTTACAGTACTAATGAGACATCTATAAATTTTTTAGAAGCTTTATTTTAAGAAATACAATCGATAGAATTTAACATTATCTACCTTTCTGCATTTATAGTTTTTTTTATATCTATATTTTTAGAAAAGTTATAAACGAATGAAATATTTATCCAATTTCATGGCCTGCATTAGACATCTATTGATTTTTTTAAAAAGTTTTTAAGTAAATTTTTGTCCTTATGTTTTTTAGCCGTAACTACTAAACGCATGATCCAATTTTAGTCGTCGATATCTTGATCGATAGGGAAATAGTGCTTCTATAGAACTAATTTAAAATATTTGTTTACAATTGCAGACTTTAGAATTACGTCCGCTTTCATCCGCGTTTTACGATTTTGACTGTGGCTTCGCGGGGAATATTTAAATTAATATTTCAAAAAATACAGTCTGTATAATTAAACGTTGTCTATCTTTCTGCATTTTTATTTATTTTTTATCTTTATTTAAAGAAAAGTTTTAAAATATATATGAAAATGGAAATTTTATTTATTTTATTTTATAAATAAAAATAGTCAAAAATAGATAGCATTTAATTCTATAGAATGTATATTTTGCAATAATAATTTAAATATTTGCCGCGAAGCTACAGCCAAAACCGTAAATCTCGGATGAAAGTGGACGAAGTCTGTCATTTTATAATATTTATTTTAAGTAAGCTTCATAGAGTCATTATTTACCTATAGATCGAGATATCGATGACTAAAATTGACTGACGCGTTTAGAAGTTACGGCTAAAAAACTGAACATTAAAAATTTATCAAAAACTCGAGGTTCTAAAAAAATTCAATAGATGCCTAGTTGGCCCCGGAAAAAATGGAAATATTTATTTTCGATAACAACTTTTCTAAAAAAATAGATAGGAAAAAATTAAAAATGCAGAAAGATACACGACGTTAACTTGTACAATGAAGGGGAGCCACCACATACCCTGAGCCGATCTATGCGCAAAAGCGTCCATATCGGTCCAGCACTTTCGCCGCCTGGTTGGCATTATTTTATGCTAAAGCGACCTCCTCATCAATACAACACGCAGAGATGAAAACCGGGCGAGTCGGTCGCACAAAACCTTCATTGTCCCGCGCATATTAATCTATATTTCAAAAATAACAATACAATATAATACCAATAATAAAATTTAAATAAAATACATCACCCAAACAAGGCGCAGGACGTAAAACAGAACCCCTCCGTGGAGGGAAAAAGACATAAAGAAAAAATAATAAAAACATAAAAGATTCGTGACCTAAGAAATCATCACCGACTGTTCAAACACTGGTTCAGGAAAAACTACGGAGCAGGGCCCCGTAGGATCTCCCAGCGGGACACCCAAGTTCCAACAAAGTCTTTAAGATGTCTAAAGCTAGACACATTTCTCACCAGGTCGACATTTGTGGGATGCCGACCTGTCTCAAGCGGCCCGTTTATACCTTCAATCAAGTCCTCTCTAGCATCCCTCAACAGCGCACAATCCCAGAGGATATGTTTCGGGGTCTGGGCCACATGAGCGCAGGCGCACCAAGAGTGAGTGGAGAGTCCAAGATCATGTAATTTGGACCTGAACTCACCATGGCCCGATAGTATTTGTGCTGTGTAGTGATCCAGAGCCGGAAAATACCCTCCGGTCCCCTTTCTTTCTTTCACCATCACCCTCGGGAAGAAGGAATGGGTCCATCTCCCAGTGGTGGCGGCGTGCCATCTTTCTTGCCAGACTTCTAACGTAATTAACCCAATTCGTCTGTTAACTTGTACAGATTTTATTTAATAAAAAAAAATTTAAATCCTCATTGCGGCCAAAACCGTCAAACTGGTATAAAGCGAACGTAATATAATAACGCCTGCCATGTTAAAAAAAAAAAGTTCGTTCGGCACTATTTCCCTATCGATTGC
>JADDOH010013011.1:0-28163 GCA_016648135.1 Agrypnia vestita
ATATATATTTCAATATCAGCACCTGTAAAACTGTATAGGATCCTAGAAACAAAAGGACTATTCCCTCTACGCCGAGCACATACAGGACATAAACCCCTTCAAACTAGTTCATCTACGCCGTACAGTGATATCACATGCAGACATAAACAATATAATTACAAGTATGCTTGCGTCCCGCCGACTGGACGCCTGTGTTTTCCAATAACAACTTTCCAGTCATGTATTTAACATAACGTCCTCCTTGTGCGTATGTGTGCTTCAATATCTGCCATCCAGTTAATGGTTCCCAAAATAGTGTTTTCCTTGTATATATATTTCAATATCAGCACCTGTAAACCTGTATAGAATCCTAGAAACAAGAAGACTATTCCCTCTACGCCAAGCACATACAGGACATAAACCCCTTAAAACTAGTTCATCTACGCCGTATAGTGATATCACAAGCAGACATAAACAATACAATTACAAGTATGCTTGCGTTCTCCCCCACATTGGTGGAAATATTCTCATTCGTATTCACCGAATAGTAGGCCTGATATTCGTATTCATGAAAGTAGTATTCGTTGCATCAAGGTTATTATATTTACAAGTATGTTCAAGTTCCCCCCCCCCACCTTGATGGAAACACTCGCATTCGTATTCTCCGAATAGTAGGCCCGATATTCGTATTCGTGAAAGTAGTATTCGTTGCATCACTCTCAATAATAAAATCATATAGATAAATAATTACGGTAACTCATAAAAATATGATATTACTTATATTAAACGAACAAAACAAAACCATCTGTCATATAAGTAAATAACGTGATCACGGAAGACCGAAGGTTAACTACCCCTGAACAAACCGCGAACTGCCCACAATAATGGAAAATGTTGTAGAAAACATTTCAAATATCTAATATTGAATGAATAAAACCATGCCATATGAATAACTATCGCGATTACGGAAGGCCGAAGGTTAACCACCCCTGAACACACCGCGAACTGCCCACAATAGTGAATAATGTTCTAGAAAACATTTCAAATATCTAGTATTGAATGAATTAAACAATGTCATATGAAAACTATCACGGCTACGGAAGACCGAAGGTTGATCTGATCTAACCGCAAACGACCCACAATAATGGAATATGTTGTAAAAAAAACATTTCAAATATCTAATATTGAATAAATAAAAACAATGTCATATGAATAACTATCGCAATTAAGGAATATATACAATTCGAAACACGTCTTTATAAGAACTTGATAGGAACAAATCGTGTTTAAAACGATTGCCTAATGATACGCAATACAAACATGTAACGAGTTCAAATAAACCACACATTCATGTTTTAATAAAATAAATATAAAATCCAGATGCATTTTTAAAATATATTATTTGGAGGAAATTTCTCGTACGATTTGAATTTATATCACGCTTACAATCGTGCTATCAAAACACATAATTAAATTCTCGTACTAATTGAAACAAGATCAGACAAGCAACCGCGACATTGAATACGCACAACTCCTCCGAATACAGCCCGATAGTAAAAATAATTAACCGTAATAGAAAATATAAATGTGTTCCCCAGCTGAAGACCGGCTGTATCTAAATTAATTATTTCTATACAATATGTACAATACGAAATACGTTTTTATAAGAACTTGATAGGAATAAATCGTGTTTAAAACGATTGCCTAATGATACGCAATACAAACATGTAACGAGTTCAAATAAACCACACATTCATGTTTTAATAAAATTCATGTTTTAATAAAATAAATATAAAATCCAGATGCATTTTTAAAATATATTATTTGTAGGAAATTTCTCGTACGATTTGAATTTATATCACACTGACAATCGTGATATCAAAACCCCATAAATACTCCGATCCCAATCATTTCCAAAACAATACAAATCATATAGAAATCCGTGCATTCAATCGCCAGCACAGACAACACAAAATTCCTCCGCATATTTGAATGTTACACAAGTATTAGGAAAGAACGCCCGCTGGATTATCACGCAAAACTATGAATTATTAAATCTGATGAGCGCATAGTAATATAAGGTTCCAAATATAATACACATAAAAGGCAATAGAAATAAATAATATTGGAAATGCTTATCTGTTCACTGTTCCAATTCTCCTTTGAATTATTATCAACCTCCAGCTTTTTCCTCGGTCCAGTTAAATTATCTTCCTTACTTCGGACTCTCCTCGACAAAACCTCGGCCGACCTCCAAGCTGAAAACCCAAGTGCCGCTTTCTAATTTCTATCACCTAAAAATAGTCCCTATCTCCCGCCATCTTTGATTCCAACTTGCGTGTAAAAGTCAAAGTCTAACTCCCAGAACCATTCTCATTGGTCAGATTCGGTGCTAACGGCGCATCTGTGATTGGTCCATCTCGTTAAACAAAATAACATAAAGCCTGCTTTACACGCCCGCGTGCAGAAATAATAAAGCTCGCTCGCACCTACTTATCCGGCAAATATTTAATTATAGAGTATTTAACGGGTTGTGAAGCTTCTCTTTATTATAAACTTTAGCAGATAGATATTTTCGTATAATTTTTCAGCAATGTCTATTTGAATAGGCCAATATCGTTACAACGGTACTGGTTACCTATACCGCTACATAACAATTTTCAGTGGCTGTCTTTAATTATTCTCATTTTTGAAATAAATACAAGACCTGGCTCAAGTCACCCCATATAATCGGGAACGTTCTTATTTTTTCTTGAGTGAAAACCACAACACCGTCTAAGAACATCCAGAACAGTCATCTAAAATACTTGGCAGTTTAAAACACGAAACCTTCAAAGTTAAGCACTTCAAAGTACGGCTTCTTAACTAATCCTCCTGCGACAGAAGATTTACTAGACAATAAACATTCAGAGAATTTCAGGTTATCTTATTCTGCTACAATAATTTTATTTTTTTAAGTGAAAATAGCAAAATAAATATTATAAATAACCAGGTCCTGAATGCAAATAATTACATAATTTTTTTTCACTTTTTCTCCCATTTAGAAATTATTTGTTTGTGTTAATGTCTATATGACGAATTTTAATTTTTGATATACGCCGAGTCCTATGATGGGATTGGTTCCAAAATTGGTCCCATTGGTCCCAAAAAATGTTGATAATACAATAAATAATTAGTTTATACAAAGTTTTTTTCTTCTAAATTATATTTGATTTTTATTATTAATGCTACAACAAACCATAAGGCCAAATTACTGTAGCGATACGCTTATGAAAATATCCAGTTTTGTGACGATCACAGATATATTGTGATCTCACCGGGAATCGAAACCGGAATCCAGTTCCGGAAGCCAGTATCATCCCTACTGGACGACGTGGGCCATCTTTTATATTAATTATATTATTTAAAATACATTAATTCAAATTTTCCGCGGTACAAAGCAGAGTTCGAGTGCATTCATACATCTGTTAATGATTTTCAAAATTAATAAGAGTAATTTTCTACTGTAACTTTCGTAAAATGATATTTCATCCAATTCATACTTCAATGTCTCTTATCAAACTTGAAAAAATAGGTCATAAAACTATTATATAAATATTAATTATATATTTATTAATGCCCTGCAGGGCTATTACAAATAAATACAATATTCCACTGATTCCACCAAATTGATGATAGTTAAAATAATTTTTTTAAATACCTCATTAATTTAAATAAATTCACAGGAAAGAAAATAAGTTTTCTATTACCTACATGAAACTGAATCTCTATCACTTTTATTATTCATTCCATTCATTTATTTATTCTAAGCCATAAATTATAACACAAAGATAATCACTAAAATATATTCTCACATTTATCACGATCATCTAGGCCATGACGTGTGATTCCAATCCACCCCTACATAAATGTTCATGTAATGTAATATGATGTGAGCTACGTGATTTTACAAATGGCCGTGACGTAATAAAGCCAAATATAACGAAACATTCATCGCTTTTTCTGGAACAGATACGATTTTTTCATAATAAAATTTCCCGGAAAATATGTAGGTCCGCGCTATCTCTTTGTCTCATTTGACTGTCCCATTTGGTAGCAAGATCAGAAATATCCCTAAAAAAAGGTCTACCGTTAGCCCTTATGGTGGGATCAAGTAGTAAATTTTGCCCATATCGTGAGCTACTGAAAGGTCTCCGGAAAAATCCCTGTATATTGGAGTCAAGCTCTCTTTATTACTGAATTCCGATAAGAACTGCTTTGATCTCAGTTTAAGGTCACGTACTTGTTAAAATTTTCAACGTGGCTTTTGCTTACGAAATTTTTTTATGTGTTTTAAATATTCATTATTTTAGTTTTTTAAATTTTGTCACGGAATACCACAAAAAACGGAATGACGCAGCAAATAAGTAATGATTTTTGAAAAAGTCTATGCTTTCGCATGTTTGTATATTAAATTGTAATAGTTCTTAAATACGATTAAATTTTATTGAAAAAATTAATTACATTGATTATAATATATTGAAAAAATTAAAATGCTTTAAAATTTTATTGAAAATAAAGTAGACATTTTATTGATAAAATCAGTTAGAGTTGGAAAATTAAATTAAATAAATTCTTCTCGACATAGCAAGACTAAATTATTAAAGAATCAATAAAAGTGCCTGCCTCCTTTTCAGATCATTTTCAATCGCAAAGTGATTAATTCTCCGAAATTAAGATAATTGACACGTTTTTAATAGTATTTAATGTTAAATAAGAAAAATGGGAAAATGCAAAATATAAAATTCTTCTGATATAACGTGAACATAAACATTTATTTTTAAATCAATATTTATATATTGTCATGGGAAGTGGGTGATTCACAATTTTACAAAAAAAGTCACTGGACACGTACTGAACTAGAGCATAATCACTAAATTATTCTGGAATTATTCACACACTAATTTTTCAATTTCGTTTTGCATAACTCGTCTCTCATACACTGATGCACGTTAATTAAATCGCTAAGGCCCATAATAGAAAACTTCTTGCTTGTCGGTAGGTACTTGCGCTGAATTACTGTCACCCGGTTAAACACGCGCTGGTCACACGGCTGCGGTTTTTATCGCTGGTAACGTCACAATCGGCAAACGTTAAACAATGACTGTTGCGCAATAGCCAGCCAGTCCCTTTTTATACATAAATTTCGCGTCGCAAAGGCTCGAGAATTTGCGAGAATAGGCCAGTCATCGGAGATTTCGATAGTGCATAATTCCATCTGATTCCACTATCTCATTACAATACATAAAATGTGCCTCTCAATGTGAGGTAAATCTCATGCTATCTGAAGGGAGATAAAACGTTTAAATTATGAAACATAATCATGGTAAAAGCGCACTTAATTAATCATATCAATTTTGTAGATAATATTGAATAAAGTGTTTTTGTAACAAAGAAACAATAACAAGTCTCAAATATAAAACATTGTACCTAAACACATGCCGTTAAATTATTTTTTGCAGATTAACAGTTTGCTTTATTTGTTATATTTATTATCAAAATGTTAAATACATTTAATAATTACTTAATATTATAAATAAAATAAACAAATGCATGCTGTATTAATAAAATAAGCGCCATTGTTTTATTTTCTTCTGAGCTGATCGCTTTCTTCAATGCTTTGTCACGTGTGCTAAATGATTTCTCGCGACCAATATTGAATTATTTTTGTCAATGCTTTACTCGTGCCTTTTGCAGCTTTCTTCTGAACTATTAAAGTTTCCTTCAATATTGTATAGCATGTTCTATTGGTATTTAACTCTCTGCTTTAACGAGTGTAATGAAATTTTTTAATGCTTTGTTATTATCTGGTTCAGTATTTGTCTTTCAATATATTTTTCCTCAGATATCATTTTAATTTTTAATGGCACGCAGTATCGCTGTTTTTCAACTTTTAACCAAATTTATTTATGAAATTCTTATTATTATTATATATTACTTGTCTGTCCAATACTCCATATAGATTAAGAGATGCGCTGCAGGGTGGGTAGAATGAAAGAGTGTTCGCGGTTCGTGTGGATATTAACTTTTCATTTTATATATGCTCCGGGAACAAGTGAAGATAAGGAAATAAAATAAAATAGTAAGTCTTTAATGCGAGGTGGAAGATCCGCCGGAGACAGGAGCATAGCGAGGACTCTCTTTCGACTGTGAGAACTCAATGATGGTGATCTTTGTCTTCCAGCTCGTAATATATACCCCTTCTGAGGCAATTGCGCAAGTTCACTGATGAAAATTACTTAATGGCAGTATTGTACTCTTGATATTTTTACCTACTTATTTCACCTGACGTATTGCCACAGAAAAAACACTACTTGACCCATGTACCTAAATGCGTGTCGCGATTGTTTGTCGACTAGACACTTTTGCAACACGGATTGGGTCAAGTATGCACAACAAACGAAATTTTTATATTGTGTCGCGTCATTGTAAACCATGTCACAACAAATTTATGATACATGCATGCATGCTTTGACTGAAGATATGAAATATTCTCAGTACACAGCAAGGGGTGAACTAGAGGTATGTATATTTTTTATTGGGCAACACATAAATGTATTATGATTAGTGAGGGTGGATTGCGGTGTGGTATTCGGTGGACTGCAAGTGTCTGGTGGTGTTTAGGTATTGTAAATTGTAGATTCGAAATGGAGTTTAGAGCATATTTATGAAATTTTTGGATTTCGGACATGAGTAGGTATTACAAATTAAGAATTTAAATTTTTTATCTTGTTTTCTCCTATTTCCTGCAGCATTACATTAAAGATATTCATTGTTCTATATAGATTTTTGAGGTTTGGATTCTTTTTTAGTAGGAATCTCATTCTATTGCTTCCACTTATATTATTTTCAATTTGCATAATTTTTTTCAGTGAGCATTTTAATAATTATTACTTAATAATAATATTAAACTGATTCGAGTTTATTAATTTTTTCTCAATATTATTCTCATAACTTTTCTACTATTTTTTATCATTATCTTCTTTTCTATCTCGAACAAACGTGTATCAGCAAAAGTTGCAAGTTTTTTGTTTTTTTTCTTAAATTTTGTAATAGCTTTATTAAACCAAAATAGGTGCAAATAAAAGAAATTTAAATTATTTATCATTTATGTATAAAATTACCCAACAGACTTCCACATAAGATTCCATCCCTTTTAGATGACATTCCTAATAATTAACACCTCATCCTCCCCTCATCCTCCCCTCGTCATCCTCTCATCATCCCCTCATCCTCCTCTTCACCGTAACACACTTGCATGGTTGAACATCTTTCAGAAGAAAAAATATTCTTCGAACAATTAAATTTTACTCTCCCTGGGTGGTGTAGTTAGGGTTGCCAACTATACTGTTTTTAACAGTAACAGTTGAACAAAAATAAAGAACACAAAATACTGTTTACAGCATCAAAATGCGTAACACTTAGAGGGCGTTCAGAAGACAAAGATTTTCTTGAAATGAGTACTGGCCAAAAGTGGAGCCATTTATTAGTATAGACCTCAGAAGAATTTAAAAATATTACTTAAATTATCTCATATCTACTTTCTGTTCCCGCCAACTCAGCATTTACTGAAAGAATTTTTTCAGTAATGAATGCAGGGTGACGGGAAGAGAGAAATAGAGCAACTATTAATTTAATAAAAAAAGAGCTCCTCATTTATTTTAATTTTAGTTATAATTGTGGTGAGGCGTATGAAGTTTTTAAAAAAGAGTGTAAATTAATAAGTTGTGCGAGAAGCTCTAAAAAATATGTATTTAAAACATTCAATAAATAAAATATTGTTCATTTCAGAATATTTTGAGTTTGTTCAAATCTTTCAGAACAGTGCTGGATTTTTGTGACAGATAGAATATACCATGGAAATGGCGAACGTTACATTGTGTAAAGTGATCACTTAAGCCAACCATAAGATAGGTCATAAGTGCTATGTACACCCAAATGACTTCTATACCTACTTTCCCATAAGAAATACAGTTTCGTTTCTGTGAGATATCTATAATATATACTGTTCATTTTCCTAAAATACTGTTTAATATTCTTCTCAGACCTAAATATACTTTATTTCTTGTAAAAATAGTTGGCGACCCTAGGTGTAGCCCTGGTGATATTTTTTATATATCTTAGACGAGTTTAAAGTGTTAATATTTCAGATACATTATAATTTGTTGGTTTGAATTTGATTTATGATGATTCGAAGCGATGTTTCCGAGATATACAATTTGTATTTCTAAGCGTCAGGATGTTTCGCCCGAAAGCATCCCTTATTTATTCGAACATTGCTGAAACCAGAGCAACATGCAAACCCCGATACTCGGCCGCACCGCTGTCTGCCCTGTGTACCGGGCGGGGTGCTCTCTGTACAGCTGCCGCTCAAAGGACCGATCCGAGGAGCCGTTTGAGCATTTCAGATGACACGGCGGTTTCCCCCGCTGAGTCGCTCTACTTGGCCATCATGCGGGCCTTCAGATTCAAATGGGGACCGGTTTATCACCGTCTAGTCCACGTGGTAGTATCTGAATCCGTTACGTTTGTATTGCATAATCTAATTCACTGTGTAGACAAAAAGTAATTGATGAATTAATAAGAAACCATTTAAATACCAATCAGACAGACTATTCAGAGAATTTAATGTACTGGACGTTAGACAGCTGTTCGTTAAGTCTACCCTCATCTTCTACATCGAAAACACAAACCACCTAACAGCAACCAGTAACTCGCATTCACGTAATACAAGACAAGCATTACGAAACCTTGACGAAATACCAAAAACTAAGACAACACATGGACAGAAAAATTACTCATACATAGGGCCTAAAATATTTAACATATTTAAAACAGACTTCTCGGAAATCAGAATATACTCAATTAATAAAATAAAAGCTTTAGCAAACAACTGGCTTACCTCCAAAGGTAGAACAGCAACTGAAAATTTACTTACTGTAATTGCATAAGAATGTCTTCAAATAAAAATATATACCTATATAAATAAATTAATTAATTAAGGAAAATAAAAAAAAATTTTAAACAAAACTTTAACCCTTTTTACATTAAACAATTATTCTACACTTGGACTTATGACTCAACTTTCACTAACATTCCACTTGATACTCTGTAGATACATAATTACTACCTTATGAAAATAAATACTACTGACGAACTCGAAAAAATATTATAATTGTGTTCTATAACGCCACTCTGGGACAGGCGTAGCCTAGTAGAGTGGCATAATCCACAAATTAAACAAAACAAAAAAAATGTGTAATTTATCTTATGTTTTATTTTTAAATTAGTATTAAGTATCTTTATTTGTAAACAAGGATTTTTTTAAATAAATAAATAAATAAATTATCGCAAATAGGCGTACCGTGGAGCCTCAATCGATTATTTGGAAAATATCTCTAATATACGAGGGAAGACTTAGAAAGATATCGAGAGAACGGTGACGGTAGGGAATGAGGTGAACGGCGCTTTGAATGCGCAATAATTTATCAAAAAAAGTAACCCATATAAACCATGTTTTTATTATATTCCCTTTCTTTGTAAAATATAACAACAATTAATGACGAATTAAAACATATAACATAACACTAAACTTACAGTAATTTAATATATTTCTAAAATGTCAGATGTTTTGAGCTTTGATAAGACACTTCATGCTTTGAAGATCAGACTTAAAAAACATTTGTCAGTCAATTTAGATTTTCGAAATTCGTAGTGAAGTACCTCTTATGTATACCGACGGAGTAATTCAAATTTAGAAAATATTCCGCGACGTTATTGGTCCGCTATGCTAGTAATCAAACTTTTCTAATGATTCCAATTTGAAAAAACCAATAAAATTTCTAAAAATCCGAAATTATACTATAATTATTAAATTTTTTAACGAAAATTTGATAGATCTTCTTGATCGTCGCCACGAGTCTGCTTGCAAAGTTTCAACTCGATTGGATCACGGGAAAAGGGTTAAAAATCGATCCAAAGTTTTTTCGTCAGATAAGCAGACAAGACGACAAGTAGACAAGTTAAAAAAAGGAGTAAAAATTGGTAATTTCTTCGAATTCTGGTTCCAGCACTGATGTATTTTATTTAATAATTTTATTCATGTAGGTACCTTAAAATTTTTAATTCAATATTAAGAATTCTGTACAGTACGATATATTTACATTACAGTACAGTAAAATAGAAAATAAAGAAGATAAACCAAAATAAAATTAATGCAGTAGATAAGATAAATAAGATCTCTTCAATTAAGGTGTGTGTGGATAAATAAAACCAACGATTAGGACTCTCGCCTCGTGATCCAGAGGGCGCGGGTTCGAACCTCACTCCAGACTAGCAAATTAATCCTATTTTCATAGCACATGCATTTAGCTTAGTTTGAAATTGGTAAAAATATTGATGTAACACGTATTCCGTGTACGCATCTCTATTTAAAAAAAAATCGTATGTACAAAATTCGAGATTTTATAGGAAATGTAGATCTATCCTTTCCAAAACATGTTTCCAAATTACTATTAAAAGCAAAAACATCAATATCGACTTCTATCAATAACCCCCAAGAATTGGTCACGTTGTAAAATGGCAGCTAAAATAAGAGTTGATATCGATATTTTAGACTGAAACATCATAGCAAAGACAGCAATGTTCACTTTTTTATAGCAAACACAGCAATATACATATTTAATAAGTAAGTTATATATTTATTTATACACGTATGTAAAAGAAAAACTGAGGTGTAAATTATTTTAAAAAACATAATTACAATTACATTGGGTTTTGCGGATTCCAGAGAAACCTCCTTGATTAATGACAGTTTTTTTTCGTTTTTATCCCAGAAAAATCTCAGTACATTAGATAAAACACATCGTTACAGTTTTTTTATGGTTTCTTCGCCATGAAACCTATTTCCGATGACAATGACTGACAATACGAATCTCTTTATAGAGTCAATATAAAGGCTGATCACGTTGATGACGCATAGAATGACGGAATGGTTAAAAATGTATGTATGTATACTGATTTTCTGTTGATTTGTTTTACATGTATAATTTTATTAAATTGAACTCTATTATCCGTATTTTATTATGAAAAAAAATATCGTCTCAGGTCTTTCTCAACAAGTTAATATATAAAAGGAGAATTATATTTATAAACCCGTCCATTAAGAGGGATTCAACCTATTATTATCTGGCAGGCATTTTGAGACACGGGTTGTCACACATCATCGTCAAAGGTCCTTCAGACCTCGATGATATTAATTTCAATCATTTGTTCAATGTCTACTGAGAACATTTTCTCTAACGCTTGAGAATTATTCTATTTGATAGCTTATCAAGAGTAGTTTTATTCGTATCCTATTAATAATCGAACCTGGAAGATAACAGTAACAACCCTAAAGCGACATAAAATAGGATCTACAGACGGCTTCCAAAATTAATCTGGGTTGCCAGGATTATAAAATGCATTTTTGAAAGAAAAATCCTTAAAATAATAAAAATTCAGACATCGTATGATACAACATGATAACGCTAGAACAAAATAAATCTTAAATTTAGTCAAATATGCTTTTTTTTAAAAGTGAGAAAATCGAACATTCAATGATTTAAAAAAAATAATTCACTATTTTTGTGACAGCAAAAATATTGTGGACTATTAATTGAAAAATAGTGGAGAAATCACATGAAAAACAAAAAACTAACCCATAAAAACCAATTTTTTATTATACTCCCTTTCTCATTTTAGTAAATTTAGTAAAACTAGTGTTGAATCAGGTTTGGCGCTTACCCCACGCGTTGGGCTTGAGTCGGGCGATGATACGAAAGGGAGTCATAAAAAAATTCGAAAAATTCAAAATTATACTATAATTATTAATTTTTTAAAGAAAATTTGTTAGATCACTTTTATCGTCGCCACGAGTCTGCCTGCAAAGTTTGAGCTCGATGGGATCACAGGGAAAGGGTTAAAAATTGATCCAAAGTTTTTTCGACAGATAAGCAAGCAGACGCTACGAGTTAAAAGAAAGGGAGTAATTACCTCCAATCACCTTCATAATGTATTTAAGGTTTTTGTGTTTAATTTGTAGAACTCCATATTTATTTTTAGCGAAATTTAAAATAAATTAAATTTTAATAAATATGTGGTATAATCACTTCCTGAGTATGATACGTTTTCTTTGAAATAAGGAAGAAATTGAATACCCGATCTTGTTCAGTAATTATCACTTTATTTATAAACATACCTCTGCGTGCGACCGTCAGTGCCCGAATGGCGTCGCCCGTTTCCCCCGCTTCCTACCGCATGCATTCATCTCTTTCACACTATCACTACGCACTCCTCATACACCACTCTACCACAATTATTATTAAGTTCTACGGGTTAAGCATTTTTATGTGTTACAGCTGTTTCGGCTTGTAAGGCCATTATAAAAAAAAAAAAAACATTCACAATGTATGAGATTCAGTACAATTGCGTCTGCCTTTGCGATGAAGTTTTGGTTAAAATGAATTTGGCGTTGTTTGAAAATAAACATCTCTAGGTTTGTCCAATATCTTACAAAAGTTTTTTTAATGAATATTTTTATCAAGCACTCTCAATAGATAGAAAATTATCATCTGACATCCAATATTACCGCCATAATATGAACTGCCACATAGCAAAAAAAAAAAAATTGATACTAAAAACCCCGGATTATTGCAGAGAAAATTTTTTGTGTTCGATCCCAGGAAAAAATGTCATATTTTCCATTCAATTGTTTAATTCCACAAAAAAACATTTTTGAAATCTTTTTGGCTCTGGTTTTTTCGTGTAATTCGGATTCTTTATTCTCCCCATATATGGGGGGTGGCAGTGGGGGTTGGGGGATGAATAACGGATGAACAATGCAAAGTGCGATAAAACTTTTATGCTTGTGACAGTCGAGTTTACATACAGCTACAACACGTGGACTGCGCCGTATAAACAGCAGGAATATAGTCTGAAATATAACGATGTGAATGTAAAACTCGTCAATTTAAAAAAATATCCTTTAGGGGTTACACCAACCTGAGAGTCCGAAATTAAGGTAAAAATTGGATGGTTGTGTAAGGAGGTTATAAGTTATTTTTAATAGTACTCATTAAGGTTAATATAAAACAAGCATTTAACCAATTAGAAAGACATACAGAAAAATCTAATTCACGAAAAAATATTAGTTTACTACTGGGATTCGAACCCAGGTCACCTCCTTTCCGGGGCCGGTGCTCTGACCACTAAGCTATAGCAACCCTCTATGTTTCCGTGAATATATCGACATTATATGTAGTTCTTATTTTTATTAATTGATTAATTTTTCGTGAATTAGATTTTTCTCTGTCTTTCTAATTGATTAATTAATTTGATTCAAAAAAAAAATTCCCAGAACTTTGTTCTGAAAATTACAACTTCACAAATATTAATGTGTTCTTGAATATATAAAACAAGTATTTCATTGGAAAAATTTAATAAAAAAATAATGGCCTTCACCATGACAAAGATGTAAATTTCTCTGCACGTTTGTATGATAAAGAAAGAAAAAATATTATTTTCATATTTAGAAATGGTATGAGATAGGCAGGAAAAAAATATTTTTCTACAAATTGAGGAGAGTTTCTAAAGAATAGAGATATTCTCAGTACAAACAATATACATGTACCAACACCACGTCTCAAAATCGTCGAGCTTATTTCTATCTTTTCTTCTCAGAGTCAACATATCCGCTACGTTTGGAACGCTTCGGGAAATACCAGGGTGGTAACCAATGGTATTTTTACGTTTCTTAAGATAGACTAGTTTTTACCATTTTTTTTCATCGTAAACATGGCAGTCATAGCACCTTTTTTTGAGACAAGAGATGTTAGTAGACAAAATTGTTGACCTCTTTGAAGTCATCAAAAATATTGATTCTCGGCCTTTGGTCAAAGCCACACACTCGTGGCTCGTGGAGGTCTACTCGAGTATTTTTGTCTAGTTTCGGTTTATTTTAAGACCCAATGGATATACACATAATAAATAAATAATATCATTTATTTTTAATGCAACTGCATTATGATTGTTTATTTAAATCAGATGCATTATAACCACATGAATTTATTTAGTATCCCACAATTTTCAAAAACAATCATCCTGATGATATTTTATTTATTACTAGCTGTATGTAACTCGTCAAAAATGACGGTACTTTTACGTGTCAGTTCCTAAGGAATAAGTATTTATTTATACAAAAAAAAATGAGAAAAACAAAAATTGCTATAAAGAAAAAATTTACTTTAAAGAAGTTACGGATGTTACGATGAACGAAGTTACGACAAACGAAGTTATGACGGAGGAACGGACGGACGGATGGACGGACAGACAGACAGACGGACGAATGAATGGACGGACGGACAACGAAATTATTTTATTAGCATTATTTGGGCAAACACGGTGCGTCCAACACATATTCTGTAATATTTATTTTTAAATGTTTTGGTTATTTACATTACATTATTATGTAATCTAAATCACTAACACTATTGTTATGTACTACTATTCCATAAAATATGTTCACCATCTCCTAAACTTAGCTTCGGTTTTTGCCAAAAAATACAAGCTTATTTACACATGCAACATTAGAATCTATACAAAGACAATTTTAAATGTACAATTTACAATTTAACCTGTACATAATAAAAACATGAAGCCTGAATCGATAAAAACCAGAAACCAAAATAATTTTTGTGGAACAAAAAACATTCATTTGAAAACACAAAAAGAGGAGGAAAAAGCAAACACATAATAGTTTATGTAACCGTTTGGTCGAATAAACAAACTCAAGTGGTTATGTAAACAAAGTCCATTATAAATTTGATTAAATTGAAATTTATTTGTTTAATCTTTAAAACCCACGTTGAACGTCGAGCGGTGAGGCAAAGCTGCCGCAGGGTTTTAGGTTAGAATCGCAATTGGCGATAGCTAACTATTTCTGCCAGGTTTTATATAAATTTCATAAAATAATTATCTATCTCAGTAGGCAAGTTCTTAATGTTAGACATTAGATACTGAAAGCATAATTAAAAGTTTTAGGCGGCTATCAAATCTTTAATTATTTGGATCAAAAACGAACTTCATTTCTTCTTCGTCGTTGGTTTCTTTACAGAAATTTCAATCAAATAATTCCTTTATGTTGTGGCGTCTTATTATAATATTTGATATGGAATATTGGTTTTAAGCAAAAGTTTTCTTATTGTGATGTAAAATTTGGTCCAGGTAGGGAAGGAGGGAGATGTCCGTGGATGGTGAAGGGTATAGCTGTATTTTCTCTATCATCTTATATTGCAACTGAGCAAAATTTACAACTGATCAACATCTATGTCATGGAGAGCTAGTGGAAAGGTAGGAGAAGAATGTAGGATGTCTTTTTTTATTTTTTAGTAGGGCCATAAAGAGTAACTATGCAAAAACAGAAACGAATGGCATTCAAATCATGGAGAGGGGGAAACTGCCAAAGGGAGGGTGATTAAAGGGATCCCATTAAAAGCTTCAACAACCGTAGAGCGTGCATGAAAAGATGTATGAATGTGGCTGAAAAAGTGATGTGCCAAGATGGAATGATGTAGTATTATATCCTCTCTGCTTACCTCTATGGGGACACAGCGTGATGGTAAGTTTGTTGGTCTGACGAATTGTGAATTATTTTTTAATATTTTTTCCATATATGTCTGTGACTTTTACGTCTTTTAACTTAGTAATAAGGAGCTAAAATTATTTGTTGATCACTTATTATTTTTCATTTGTCTCATTCGTATCCATCAGCAATACAGTGGCTGGTATACCCGCCTATCACGCAGGAGTTCTTTTCTCTACTGACGAAATTTTTAATTTGTCTAACTGAATTTTACTTGAATATTTTTTCGATCCAGGAAAAAGAAATCTATACTGAATCCGTAGTATATTACATATGTTTTAGGCGTGTAATGTGTTTTTTGCTTAATGCTTGTACTCGTAATGTAATTAATTTTAGTTTTCAAAGTTTAATTTCATTGTATTGACTTTAAGAACTCAGCATTGCATATATATTCTTATTTCATGTCATTAAATATAAGCTATTTATTGCTCAGTTCTGACCCGTTCATGTGCCACTTGAAACAGCTGGGCTGGAAGTCTAGAAACAGAAATCGATTATAAATTTAAACAAAAAATATTGTAAATAAGGATTTCAATTTTTTTATTAGACAAATGTGAAAAAAAAATTGACGATGAACTCAAAAACATAATAGTTTTAAAAATAACAAGACGCAGAACGTCTCAAATATCCTAAGTAATTAACAGACTGTCAAAATACAAATTAAAAAACGTCATTTATTTTTGTGATATAGGCATATTTATTTATTTTTCAGTTCTGTGACAGCAATCTACATGATATCAATTTCATTAAAGCAAAATAAGAAAAGTATTTTATTAATTGATTAATTTAATTTTGATTATTTGACGCGTTATGGCAATAAAATGAATAATTTTGAAAGATTACAAATGAAAATAAAATATCCTGTATAATCTTTCTCAATAATATTACTTTTATCATCTCTTCTCCTCTCTTCTCAATATTCCCGTTACAACCACCCTTAAACCATTGACTCCTGCCCATTAGGTCTGTGCCTAATCGATTAATTATTTTTATTTTCATCTAATCCATGTAAAAAAAATTCAGTTTAGTACAAAACCTGTCTATAAGATATTCTAGTACTACGAAACTTGAGTAGTAAAATATAAAATTAGAATGTAAAATATCCATTAAGAAGAATAACTTTTTTTTCTGCTTTTTCATTGGTATATATCATGATATTCATTAAAAAGACGACAATATTTAATTCAATTCAATTTATTTGTTACAAAACATTTACATTACAAACATACATTTAATTCGTCAATTTTATAAAATTTTATTTAGCATATCGCTTTTAATAAAACAATACCTCGCATACCAGACATTTGTCAAGTTTTTTTGTGTATTTATGCAGGTACATTTAAAATGTCTGGCAAATGTTTATATCGTAAAAACAATTATTTGTGCCCCTTATTTCAGTAAAGCAATTTTTTGTTTTCTATTTATTCTAAAGAATCTGGGTGTAATGCAGTTTTTCGCCTCCGATGTAAGGGAATCCTATTTCGGAAAACTCTCTCAGACATATGGAAAAGACCAATATCCAAAGTGATATTTTTCAGCAGAACGGTAGCCCTTCTTACAGACTTAACCATCGGCAAGTTGGTCCAGTGTATTGGAATGTAAAACAATGTATGCTGACACTCTCTGAGGTCAATCAAGAACATGCAAACCAATGCTCTGCATAATTTCAGGGCTATCGATCACACCTCGCAACAATCGATAAATATTCATAGTATTTACATAACAAACAAACAGTTATATGAAATAATTACTTCAAGTAACTCCATCGAAGAAGGAAAGTTAAAGAAAAATAACTTTTTTTTTTCAATTGATTCAGCAACATTGTAGATTGACATTTAAAAAAAATATTGATTATTTTATTTGTATATATCTACTTATATTATTTGATTAATTACACCAACATGTTTCGGAAATGTTGGCCTCCCAGAGTTCTGAAATGGAGACCTTGGGAGAATAAAAGAGGCATCGGAAGACCTCAAAAGAGATGGGCCGATGATATAGCCGCTGTGGGGGGAAATAGATGGCTACAATTAGCAAACAACAAGGAAGGATGGAAAGAGAAGAGGCCTATATCCAGCAGTGGAGAGACGAAGGCTGATGAAGAAGAAGAAGAAAAGTTTCGTAAATAGCTTTTCTTCGTCAGGGTGTTGTACAACTGTCAAGATATAAGAATGAAATGTCTTTTATTTTTGGTTTTTCTAAATTATTTGAAAATTATTTTAAAATTACTATTTTATTTTTTATATAAAAATAATTTTTCAAATAATTTAAAAAAACAAAAGACATTTCATTCTGATATTTTGACAGTTGTACAACACCCTGACTAAGGAAAAGGTATTTTCGAAACATGTTGGTGTAATTAATCAAATAATATAAGTAGACATATACAAATAATACAATCAACATTTTTTTTTACAAATAAGAAAGCATGGATTCTAAGTATTTAGATACTTATTCTGTGGAACATTATTCTGTTGAAACTTTAAAAATCACAAGTTTAACCATTTATACCATCTCAAATGGTGATTGGCATCACATGTTATGTATGTTGTATTTTTTATAGTTCTGCACTCTCTAAAATGAAAAGAAACCCTTATAAATTTGATCACGAGCTTTAAAATCTTACGTGGTTCACACATAATCATTCACTAGAGAATATTTTGTTTTAATAATAGCCTATTCCGATTTTAATTTTTAATCATTTTTACAAAAATGTACTTTATCAACCCTTAACAGTTCGCTTTTAATAGCCCTACATCTCTCTTATCAAACAACATCCCGCCTGCGAGTTAAGTAAATCCTGCATTACCACAGAATAGGTTTATGAAAAATCTTATAAAAGTTAACATAAATACAGTTGGGTTTCGTTTGACGAACTTTTCATACCACGCAAATGGTAAACTTCGAGAAGCTCTGCACTAAAGCTCTATTCATCAGACTCATAGAAAAATCTTGGCTTGAAGTGTCAGTCAGGAATGCGAATTCTTCTTGCCAGCCTATTTACGAGGAGAAAACTCTGATAATGGAGCCCAAAACATGAAAGTCCGACGTTGTCAGCAACTATGAAGATTCTTCAGAACAAGCCATATTAAAAAAAAATAAAAGCAATCAACACGGAATAATTTTTTTAATCTTAAAAAGCATAATATTTTAAAGATCTTAAAGCTTCTGAATATAAAAAATATGTTGCCATGAATGTATTTACTCTTGTGGGAGGCTTTTTTTTGTGAAGGTTTCGATACCGACCAGTTCATTAATTTTCTATAGAATTCTATGAAAAATCACGTTTCATTCTATGAACTGGTTGGTGAAAGGAATTAATTCCGCGGTATAATCACTGTAGGTATACTAAGAGAAATGTGTGCGGACCAACAGCGTACTTAGTCTTTTTCGCGATTTCTGATTTTGTATTTTGTGATCTCGATTGAATAAAGACATATCGGAGTATAATACCGTTTTTTTCCTGATTTTTTTTTATTCTACATTTTATTTCACTCAGTTTTTATGAAGAATATGTGGAGTTATATTTTTCAAAAAAATTTCATTAAAAATTGAGGTTCAGCATTGGAAAAATAATGCGTCATACGCTCGTTATTCCCATATTCTATATAATATTTTGTTCAACTTGTACTATTCTACAGCGGCATGACATTTAGTACTTTGAAATTAGTTATTCCTAAAAAGATTTTTAAGAAATGAGTCAAAATAAAATATGTATCACAGTTATTCTCATATAATTTACATTTTTATATGACATATTTTCACATACAGGAAGTTATGGATAGATAGACAACAAAATTGTTATGATTGGATTGGATAATTTTCTGTCGAAATATGTATTTTTGCTATTTTTTCTAGAATATTAATTATGTTTACGTACATCTCATGCTTGAATAAACCGATTGCATGCGCTTGCTACTTTGCATCTAATATACATACAAACTATCCTAGGACAGTAGTCTATACGGAGCCTGTTGTTAAGGGACATCACTTGACACTCATTGAACATAAGTTTATCCGAAATTCAATGTTTAAAAGTTCTAATTTTGTGATTTTTGCTGATGATGACACAACGGTAATTATCAAATAACATGCTTTTTTATGAAATTTTATTCCATAGAAAATAATGTTTAACTTTCAAAGATGTATTTAGAAAAAAAAATCTATCGGCAATATAATTATTATTTTTTAAATAGATAGGCGAACACCGAATACGTGTCGCTTCAATCTTGTCACTATTTTCAAAATAATCCAAACGCTTGTGCTATGAAAATAGGATTAACTTTCTGGTGTCTGGAATGGCGCTTAAACCACCAACCAGATCACTAAATGTGTACCAATTTTCTTCTTCTTCTTTTTGAGCCTTTATTTCTCTACTGCTGGGTCTATTTCGTGCCCTTCCATCCTTTCTTGCTGTTAGCCTCTTGTAGCCATTTATTTCTTCCTCCCACAGCGGTTCTATCGTCGGCCCATCTCTTTTGAGGTCTTCCAACTCCTCTTTTAATCTCCCAAGGTCTCCACTTTGTTTTGTGGCATCCTACCTTACAACATACCTTGTCCATTACCATTTTAGCTTCGTTGCATGATCCATAATATCCACTACTCTAATTCTACACGTTGTAACGATATTGGCCTATTCAAATAGACATTGCTGAAAAATTATACGAAAATATCTATCTGCTAAAAGCTCATGATAAGGAGCAGCACCACAATTCATAAATACTCTATAATTAAATATTTGCCGGATAAGTAGGTGCGGGCTAGCCTTTATTATTTCTGCATGCGGGCGTGTAAAGCAGGCTTTATGTTATTTTATTTTGACGAAGCGAGCCAACCAAAGACGGATGTCCGCGTAACGGATCTGGCCAATGAGAAGCGTTCTGAGAGATAGACCTTTACCTTTACACGTCGGTTGGAGTCAAAAATGCCGAGAAATTTTGACTATATAAGCCATACAAATTCGAGGAACGGCCTTCTTTCTTCAGCATCAACGTCGGCCGGAGGCCCTTGTGGAGAGAGGACCGAAATACCATCAGTGAGACAGAGAGGCAGCAACACTCGAAGATACAGCTAAGCATTTTCAATATTATTTATTTCTATTGCCTTTTTCGTGTATTCAATTTAGAACCTTCTGGATCGTAACAAATATTGATACATGTTGTGGATTGTTTCGTTACGTATTTTGGGCCTAGGGATAATTATTACTAGGCGCGCATCAGATTTAATATACAAGAAATCGTAATATTGCGGCTGTGATAATTCCAGCGGGTGAATTATTGCATAACGCTTATGAAATATTTAAATGCGTCGCGGTCCATATGGAAAATCATTTAAACTTGATATTCATATATTAACCAAAGATATAAAGGCTTTAAAATTTGTATTATTTTGGGAATAATTGAGATCAGGGTAATTATGTGTCTTTGATATCACGATTGTCAGTGTGATATAAATTCAGATCGTACGAGAAATTTCCTACGAATAATATATTTTAAAAATGCATCTGGATTTTATATTTATTTTATTAAAACACGGATGTGAGGTTATTGGACAAGGTACATGTTTGTATTGCGTATCATTGGGCAATCGTTTTAAACACGATTTGTTCCTATCAAGTTCTTATAAAGACGGATTTCGAATTGTATATATTGTATAGAAATAATTAATTTAGATACAGTCGGTCTTCAGCTAAGGATCGCGGAAATTTTGTACTAACGAGCAGCATTCTCGATGGAAGGAAAGTGAAGGCTGCACAGGCGATGGAAATTTGCTCAATTTTGACGAGGACCCGTTATATTACTTCGGATCAGGATGCCATCTCAGAAGCAGACCAACTACAGAACTAAGATATGAACCTTTAATATTATTTATTCTTTATTTTCTTATGTGTATCAAATGGAATGTTCGTGCTATATAATTTGTCATTGTCACATGGTCACTATTCATTTCATTACGTGGGTTCAGAGTTCGACGGTAACGGACGCGGTAACAAGTTGGTACTTGTCGGGACGTGACGTCGGAATTATTTCTTAATTATCTTTAGGATACAAGCGAGGTCATTATACGTGCATTCTGCATTTCAAACGTTTTACTAACATATATAAATACATATTATTGCGTTTTACAAATTGAATAGGTTCGCGGGAAATAGGCATTTCGCCCGATTGTGCAATATTAACTTCCAACGTAGCATAATGAGATCTTATTACCGGCGCTAGACTCTTAAGGTTAGGCACGCGGGGATTATAAATGAGATAATGAACGAGAACCGAATGGGGAAGTTCGTCTCTTCATGGTCGGGAGGCGAGGAGCCGTACGTCTTTCACGTCTCGTGATCTTGGGAGGCTGAATTTCGATTGTGGAAAAAGATGAAGTTAGATTTACTCGCGTGCCATAAGCAACCATATATAAGACAGGGTCGAATGTCGGAGCGCGCGTTCTCGGCTATGGAGTCTGATTAGATTGGAGAGACATCTTAGGTTAGGGACTAGGTAGGGCCATCTTAACTGTATCTACCCGGTTAAGACTGGGTTTTAAAGCCAAGAATTACAGGATGGTCAGAAGGTCCTGGAGCGGCGACCCTCAAAGATCCAAGGGGAAGAACCTCTCACGTCTTTTCGGCCCCCTTGGTGCGACGAGCTCGGGCTCTGGTTATGAATGTATACGGAAGTATTAACTCCGTACTCAAGGACGAGATAGGACGTTCCTCATGAACGAGAAATTATAAGATGCAGGTAGCAGTTTGACAATCAATACTGTGCTCGGGACCGCTTTAATGAACGAGATCTGTTAGCAGTTTAACAATCAACTTTTATGATCGGGACCGCATTCAGGAGCGCGATGGCATTACTAACACCATCATACTCATCATTCACCACCTTTTCTAACTTGCTGTATACAGAGACCTTCGAGGTTCTCCCTTCCCGGACAGCGAGAAACATATCAGGAATTACACAATCAACTGTACTAATCATGCTGATTTACCATCATTTAATATCTCTAGTCAATAAGACTACACCGCGGGATCAATCACATCAACTATAATTGGCGATGCTAACATGGCTCTGACTGACGCGCTCAAGGAAGAGTCTTTTCCAGTCACCCAGTTAGTTCATTCAGCCCTTTAATCAGCAGTAAACATCATAATACTCCGGCTCATGTAGCCGCAACGTGGGATCCTCATCATTTACACCAGTCAATTTGACTGCCCCGCGGGACAATATACAAACCTTAATATCAGACGCGGGATTTCTTCCTGATATGTTTGTCGCCGGGAAGCGAGGACTTCGGAGGATTCCAGCTGGAGCAATAGAGTCTCGGCTTGATCTTGGTCTGCAGATTAGCATGGGAAGCTATTAATTACACAGGTGGTAGCTACCGGGTACAGCGTTGTCGATGGGGCTGTACCCCCTCTCTTAGAGGGGGGTAACCTAAAATCTACGTAAAAGTAGAATCAGAATCAACTTGACTCTTATATAATATGACTTACGAAAGAATCGAAAATTTCGATTTAGAATCACGGGTTGTAGTAAAGTTAATATCAGACAGAACCTCCCCGAGCCTCTGTTGCGCCTAGTTGTTATGAATATATGTTTACTCTTTCCACTATATACCATGAACAGATAAATCGGGCCGAAGACCACCGATCGCGCCAGTAGTAAGCATTGTATGTATGTATTCTGGAGAACCCAGCCGTTAATTTGCATTTTGAGTATTGTGTGTGTGTTTAATAAGTATAACCGTGTATTAATCGACCGTGATTTATCTAATCTGGATGACCGGCAGAACCAGTATACTATTGCATTCAAAAAATACGTAAAAAATATAGATATTGCGTGTTGTTGCGCAATATTAGCGCTAAGTTCCTATTATGTACCGTCGGTTGTATTATGCGGATACCAAGTTATACTTAGAGCGCCCTAGGCTGTATTTCGCAAGTGGTATTTATCTATCTGAATATTCCATCGTAATCGTGACCCCGCACTCAGCCGTGGAATCCGTCCACAGGTGCTAATATGAGACCTCGGTAACCAGGCGGCATCGTTCTAGGCGAAAAATCTACGTAGACATATTTATGTTCGCGACGCCGCTACCGGATGCGAGGAAATGACGGATGCGCCACCATGAAAGGCGATTTTGTTAGTCTGTTCAATCGATCGTCGTTTTGAGTCCGGCTCATGTTGCGCGTTAATAATGTTAGGTTAGTTTCACCTCGTATGAATACAATGGCATTTCTTCTGCTACGCTACTAAAGTACTGAGTAACCGCGTCACAACGAGGAGTCCTATATTACTATCACTAGACGATTACTGGCCAAATTATATGTTAGACTAAACGTAAACTTAATTCAATCACGTAAATAAATTTTAAACTTAGCCTTGAGCTTGCAAAAGCAGATCTCAAATAATATATTAGACTTTTAATAAATAAACTTAAAGTAAAATCGCATTTAAAACTTTTCTTAAAGCCTTCTCTTTTAAACTTCCCATTTAAACTTCTTTCAAAAAAAAAAAAGCTTCACCCCAAATACACCCTCAACGAGGCAAACGTCACAACGTCTAATTTCAAAATTTCTTGTTTAATACCAAGCATGGATCTCTCCATGGATTGTTGCATGCATTTGGGCTTTTCTCAATTTGTCTTTGTTAATATCATCATCTCAACTCTGTTTCGCACACGATCAATCCAGCGGCATAAAATTGAATTTTTTAAATTTAATAAAAATAACAATATATGGCCGTGTGTGTGTATGTGTGTGTTGGCGCCCATTCGATAAATTCAAAGGATGTAAATAAAAATTGCCCGCGAAAAACAATTAGTGAATCATCGTTGACCGCATATGAATGAAAAAGGGGTCATTAGGACGAGACATTATTGCCGATAAAATTTCCAAGAAGTGAAATCTCGCCATCTCCGCCATTTAGTTTTCATTCATTTGACTTCTATTGTATTGACTCACTAATTGACTTGGACGATATTATTCTAAGAATTTCAATGTGTTTGTTTATATTTCGTTTTCATTGTATGTGTAATTGTTACCATAAGGTTTATTTTTTGAACATTTATGTATTTAGTTTATAATATTTCTTATACTCGCGTCGAGGCCTCGACAACTTGAATAGTTTTAAGAATTTTTTGTAATTTTATTCTATATGTAATTTGTAATTTTTTATTGTAAATAAAATGAGTGGAATTAGCGGTCTTATTACTGACGAATCCTGACTGGAGATATAAGGTTTTGTGCATTATTAGGACATCCGCGAGATTCGGAAATAAACGTATCTCACTGTGGAGGATGACGGCCGATCTCGCGGATTAAATTAAATAGCAAAAATATGTTTTTTGCCAGTTTTCAGATAACTGCGCAGCAGATTTGAAAGGCCGTTAAAATGGTCAGGCAGGCCGACGTTTGAACGCGACAAGCCGGCGCCTGGCGGGGGTCAGGCAGGCCGACGTTTGAACGCGACAAGCCGGCGCCTGGCGGGGGCCGCTGGTTTATGGACCAGACGTACGCGGCGCGTGGAAAGTTTGCAACGCCGTAAAATCAGAAAGTTCACGAGATGAACTCAGAAAAAGTGCACAAAACCTGGCATGTCATTTCCTGTCAGAATTCGTTATAAAATAAAGAATCGGATTAGTTTGGAAGGAGATACATCGAGAGATAGGAATCGGCCTTTTTTGAGGCGATTTATGAACGCCGACACATCCTGACACATTGGTACTAATTAAATTCACATGCGGATGTGCCAGGCGTTCAATTTGACGTAACATTTACATATGTACACCTCCCCGTTCGGGAGATAATTTGGCTAGGCGGGCAAAATAGTCCGTTTAGAGGATGGGCCGGCGCGGATCATACCGCTCGGGAATGCTGCGCTGACCACCATCCGCCACTGGGTATTCTCGAGATGTCTCTCCCCTCCCTTACTAATCCCATTTTGACCGTTGATTTCCCGCTGTGTCTAGATTTTAAGTATAAATAAAGGAAGATTCCGCAGACTCAGCATCCTCAGTTCGCCGAGATTACTTTTACCTTGTTACGCTGCCGGTCCGCGGAATCGTGTTTTGAGAAAAAAGTGCCTTTTACTTTTAATTTAAATTCCCGAAAAAGTGTTTTTTGTTGTTGCTTTCGAATTTACCTTTGTGCTTAAAATATTATAAATTTATACTGAATTTCTCCCACCGTAACACGGAGACCCACCCTATATTTAAGTATTTTAAATTCAATTTTCTAGCCAGCTGGGTTTTAAAATATTTTGGGGATTTTTAGTAGTTTTTCGAACTTGGTATGGCCCTGTGCGTACCATTTCGTGGTCCTTCGTGAAGCCGGATTTCCGTTGTTTCGGTTTTTTATTTTTTTAAATTCAGTAATTTTGTGCTTCGTCGGAATCCGAATTTTTATATTTTTTTTTTGTGAAAAAATAATAATAATAATATTTTAAAGAAAAATGTCGCGCTCGTTAAGATCGAATTCGAATCGCGAATTACCCGCCGACGAATACAATGCCTCCCGTCGCGAAGCGTCATCTGGAGACGAATCGGATCGGCAGTCGGGAGCTGAGGATCAGGCGGCGTCACCTACTGACGCGGCTAGCTCGAGTGCAGATATAAGGAGGCTGCGCAGGGAGCTACGCCAGAAGGACCGGCATTAAAAGAGGCAGCTTGATGAAATGCAGAAGCGCCAAGAAGAGATGTTCACGAGGGCTTTGACACTTGCAGCGGCGGGAAGGGACCCCGCGGCGGGGGGCGCAGGAGCGCCCGCCGCCGGCGCCGCGGCAACCGACGTAGCGGCGCCAATTACCGCTGCGAGTGTCTCGGCGGACGACATCGCCATAAAAGACCCGGCGCGCATGAATGCACCTACAACTTGTCATCAAGAGGCTCCTGCCGAGGCCGATAATCCCAGCTTGGGCGACTGGATGCGGTCGCAACAAGCGCAATTTGAACGGCTGACTTCCGCTGTCACAGAAGCGGTCCGGTCAACGCGTTCACCTGAGAGCCCGCGGTATCCGCTCAGCCAGGATGAGCCACGAGTGTCGGCTATGATAGCGCGGCAGTCTAATGCAAAGGACCTGGCTGAATTTTCGGGCGACCCAATGGAATGGCGTTCATTTAAGACGCAATTCAGGCAATCCACAGAATTGTGTGGGTTGACAACCGCTGAGAACGCGATGCGGTTGAGAATCGCGCTCAAGGGGGCAGCTCGGGAAGCAGTGCGCCCTTTGATCGCCGACCCTCATTGTGTTGAGGGGATTATGCGCACTCTGGAGGATTTATTTGGCCAGCCAGTTGCGATAATCGCAAGCGTCCTGGAAAAAGTGAGGAACACAGCACGCCTCACTGAGAGTACGGACACAGGCATTTTTATGAAATTCGCGGTAGCGGTGAGGAATGCCGTCGCCACAGTAAAAGGTATGGACGAGCGATATTTGGCCTCACCTCAATTGCTACGCGAGCTCGTCGGAAGGCTCCCGCTTTCGGCGAGAATGGCATGGTTCGCGGCGAGATCCGGAACCGTGAATACAAACATCGAGGACTTCTCGAGATGGCTGTCGAGTATGACAGATTCGGCGCCCCATTGCGGCGGACAGACCGCGCAAGTGATTGAAGACAAGGGGCGCAAAAATGCGCAAATCCACGCGATTCATCGAGCGCCGGAAAATACGCAAAATTGCGGTATTTGCGACTCAAGAGATCACGGCGCCGCGGCATGCAACGATTTTACGCGCTGTTCGGTATCTGACCGAGCGGCTATCGTCAAGGACAGAAGATTATGTTTTATGTGCCTCGAACCGTGGACGCCGAAACATAAACATGGATGCCGGGGCCGTGATAAAAAATGCGACGGGGACAATTGTGAGATGCGGCATCACCGGATGCTGCACGGCGCGTCGCCTTCCGCGAAACGCGAGTGAAAACGTGTCACTCGCGGGTCAGGTGACGGGCGCGCCGCGGCGCCCGGCCGATCTGGCCTGATAGGCTGTGCTCGCCGCGAGCCGCGACGCCGAAAATGTAATTTTTTAAATGTGCAGAAAGTCGACGTGTGTGGCCCGCGGGGGCATAGAAAGACATTCGCCTTATGCGATAAAGGTTCGACCGTGTCACCGATGGACTCCGAAGTCGCCAGTGTGGTCGGTAAATCGGGACCGGTGCGAAATCTGCGCCTGCACGGCGCCCGCGGTATGTGCGCCTCCGATCCGCGGTCGCGTCTAGGGCAGATAATTTTGAAAGGCAGCGGACTTGCCCAACATCCGTTGAGTGATGAAAGTAAACACTTTGCGTAATTTGGATTTACGGCCCCGACGGTTTAGCCGAGAAACCGGGGAAATCAAGCGCACTGTGGGGATAACAAAAGTGTTATAAAATTATTATGGGGCATAGATTATGCCATTTGTGAAGTGTCGCGAGTTGGAGAGATGGCGGGTGCAGATAACGGCGTTTTATCGAGCACAGCACAAGGATGGAT
>JADDOH010013012.1:0-87826 GCA_016648135.1 Agrypnia vestita
GGTCGTCAGGACCAGTCGTCTGCCGACGACCCGACGAACAGATCTCACTGTTCATCTTCAGGGCGCCTTGTCGATGAGCTGCTTCTTCAAAAAGCGTACAACCGTTTGGGTCCGGAGCTCACCGTCAAGTGAAAGTTTGAAAAATTCTGCGTCAGGTGTTTGTGGAGGAGTGGGTTTCTCCAGCGACGCCGTTAATGTGTTTTGCTCGGCTTCTAGTAATCCGTATATTTACTTTATTATCGTCATTATACAATATTGAGAAGGTTGGATTTTCTAATTGCTTCGGTGTTTTCATCGTGATTTCTGGTTTATTATTATTAATATTATTTGTATTAGAAATTTGATTATTATTATTCAGAATGTTACTCCATGCGGTCGGAAGTCGAATGCTATCGTCTCTGTTGTTCATTATATTATTATTTCTTTTATTTATTTCAATTGCCTCTCTGTAGATTCTAAATGTTTCATTATTGCCAGCCTCAATATATATATGTATATAAAGAAACCTGTGTTTCCCTATCCGCCAAGTTTTCTCCACAATAAGCCACAACCACCCACTGGTGGTTATGGTGGTGGATAGCCCTTGGTGTCACATCGAAAATATGCGAGTTTGGTGGGGGTGGCTGTGCGTGGGTGGGAGTGGGTGACGAAAATGTGCTTTCTAGCGCATTGTTTCGTTATGGGAAGACCGAAAATGCTTCAGATTGTTTCAAAATAGGCGCGCCGAATGTGTTGGTGAGTCTAGAAGGTTCGGAAAAACCTGCTCTAGAAAGTTCTGGAAGGAGAAGGTGTTAGAAAATTCCCGAAAGTTCTATAAGGTTCTAAGCTGAGTATCGGAATGTGTCGGTGTGTCTAGAAGGTTCCTGTACATTCGATAAATTTCTTGAAAGTTCTGGAAGGAGAATGTTTTAGAAAGTTCTATGACGATCCAAACAGTGTACTAAAAATCTACGCGTGCGAAGCGAAGAGGTGTGAAGTATACAAGATAAAACATAATTTAGAAAAAGGAGATGTGAAGTATATAAAAGATAATGACATTATGAATTCAGGACGGCAGGGTGTAGAGCTTTTAGAAGTGAATCTTTATATTGTGCTAAACTGGAATTAAAAATATCTGAGATATGCATATAGGTGTAATTATTTAAACATTGTTTTTTATAATTGTTGCATTTGTGTATAGTGTATACTATTATTGCGTCGGTATAAAATTTTAGAAAGAATTTCATGTTTTTTAATGTAGTAGTATGTATGTGTGATTTTCGCCTACTCATCAGCTCAAGGGTTCGAGCCCTGTTTAAGGAGAATTTCAAGTAAAGTCTGTTTTCAAATGATAAGTGAACGTTTTTAATGAATTTAGCTTAGTATCACCTCCAACTTTCGAATGACGTCTCCAACTTTCCAGGAAAATCCGGAAAGTACGAGTACTTACTAGTAAACACTGGAAACGTCTGGATAACAGCATGAGCCATATAAATACGACGCACGGGAGTAAGGTGTGAGCTATTTTTCGTGCGCGTTGACAGGCGATAACAAAGCGAAGGTAGCCGCGGGCGGCGGGTCAATCCGACCAAGCGAGCGGTAGCGGCGAGAAGCCAGTGGCGCCAAGCCAGTGAAGAATCGAAGCGAAATTAATAAGTACGGAAATTGATGGAATATTCTAGTGAACCGTGAATAAAGTGTCAAAGCGAATATAAAGTGTATATTTACGAGTGATAAATTGAAACAGTTTAATTTAAGGAATAGCTTACATTTAATAGCGATTAGTGACCTTGTACGTTAGTTTAATTAATTAATCGGTATTCAATAAATCCTGTAATAAATCCCAGCGTTTTCATTCATTCCTCTTGCAGCCACGGCACGTGACAATATTTCCATATTTCCATATCTGTGTCTATTTTGTAGAAAGGCTAATGATGAATTTCACAAAAATTTCTATCCATTTCTTTCGATCTAGGAGAGCTACATAATATATAAAATGTTAAACAGCGGTGGCATATCTCTTCGTGCAGTAGTGGATCTATAGTGACTAAAGACGATGATTACGAAAACTATACGAGGCTTGGAGCAAAATTGGTTTATAATATAATATCTATTAACTTTATTTTTGTGTATTTCGCAGTATTTTCAGTTCCTATTTTAATAATATGCTGCTTGGCAAAAATCGAAAATTTATATTACTTGAATAGACTATTGCCATGAATGTTCACGTATCATGTTGAATATTGTAATTTAAATAAATACATAAAAACCGAGGGTTTACAAAAAAATATATAAATGCATAAAAAAATTGTAATGATTGCAATCATTTTTATATAGATAAAACTTGTAGAAATTTTGTTATCAAAGTTAAAAATCATCTTATGGGAACAAACGATTTTTTTAAATATATATAACGGGTTAGAAATAACAAAGCATTACAGTTAGATAAATTAGAAATAGAAAAAATAATTATTATAAAGCGACAAAACCGTTTTACAAATTAATACCTTGTAAGTTCTTAATTAATTATTCAACTCCCATATATTTATTTTTTGTTTTTATTAATGTCAATACTTCCTATTTAAATTTTTAGTACAAGTTGTATCCTGATGAAATTACAATTGGCCCTAAAACGTTGATAATTCAGAAAATAGTTGTTTTATACTGTGTATTTTTTCCATTAATATAATTCGGATCAAATTAATTATGATTTCTTAATGAGTGTACTAAACATAACGAAGCTATCGTCTAGGAGGACAGTAAGTGATTTTATTTGTCTATTATAATACGTGTGTAATAATATGTGTGTTGTACTCCCCTGAGTTATTACATATGTTAACTTACAGAGTTCCTGGGAGGTCTTCGCGACAGACCGAGTTATTTTATGTAGGAACCCAGCGCACTAACTGCAGTGTGAATTCACATATACATATACTGTATCGCCCAGATAAGTAACATACATAGATATATTTAATGCTCGCACACTACACACATTCAAAAGACAAATCTACCGATCTTCTAATTGATATAATAAATAAAATAATAATAATTTCTTTAATACAGAAAAAAAAATTCTTAATACACCAACATGTTTCAGAAAAACCTTTCCATCGTCGGGGTGTTGTATAATTGTCAAAATATCATAATGAAATATCTTTTGTTTCTTGTTTTTCTAAATAATTTGAAAAATTATTTATTATTATTATTACTGAATATAAATATTATTTTTTATTACTAGCAATTATTGGAAAAAAATTTAGAATTAGGCTAGTTGTTAAATTTAATTGATTATTAATAATATTTTGTTTATTATTACATGCTTAGTAATTTCTAATGATTCTAAATTATTCAATTTCAGACTAGTAAAATAGAAAGTCCTCAATTTTTAGCAAAACCGTGATCATTTTCCAATAAATGATTTGCAAATTCAGAAAAACCATGATTATTCAGACATCTTAAATGCTCTTTAACTCTTACGTTGAAATTTCGACCGGTTTTTTCAATACAAAACGCTGTTCAATCTTTACACGACAGTTTATAAACATCCGAATTGTTAATTATATTATCTTTATCTTTTGAATTTATGAGGAGTTTCTCTATATTATTATTTTAATAAAATGCAGGTCTAATATTTAACCACTTTCTTCTTTGGTATCTACTGTTAACATATGTATTTTTTTATTTATTTCAAAAAATCCTTGTTTTAATATATAGGTACTTAATAATAATTTAACAATAAAAATATAAGATAAGATTACACAATTTTTTTTTTGTTAGATTTGTGGATTATGCCACTCTACTAGGCTACGCCTGTCCCAGAGTGGCGTTATAGAACACAATTATAATATTTTTTGAATTCGTCAATAATATTTGTTTTCGTAAGATAATAATTATATATCTACAAAGTATCAAGTGCAATGTTAGTGATAGGTTGAGTGAGTCATAAGTTCAAGTGTAAATATGTGTAGAATATTGTTTAATGTAAAAAGGGTTAAAGTTTTGTTTAATATTATTTTTTATTTTTCTTAATTTATTTATTTATTTATATAGGTGTATATTTTTATTTATAGACATTATTTTCAGTTGCTGTTCTACCTTTAGAGGTAAGCCAGTTGTTTGTATTATCTTTTACTTCTTGCTACTTTCTATATATAACTTATTTTATTTTCTTATGATTTTTTGTATTTATTTATATTGTTAATATTATTTCATTTTTTGACATGTTATTTCTGTATACTAATAATAGATAGCAACGCTTCTTTTTTATGATGTACAAGCCAAATCAGGGCGCAACTTACAAATAAATAAATTAATAATGTAATCACAAAGTTATTTGCTTTATTGAAGTAACCCTTAAAAGTTTGTTTTTTTAATAAATTAAATGGTTTTAATTAATTTATAAAAATTGGGTAAAAATAGTAATAGTATTTTTTCGGTGGCGCCTTAATTAATTATCCCTTCGAGGGTTACGCGGCCGAGAGGGAGCGCTGGGGAGGGCGGGGCGCGGCGGCATGTGAGGACGAATTAATTGAAAACGAGAGGAGAGCGGCCGTCCCCCGGCCCGGGGCGAAACGTAAAAACGTTATTGCGGTGGCTGTAGCGGACAAAAAAGAAGGGAAACCGGCATCGGAAGAGGGAATCCGAGCTTCGGGACGCCACCGCAGCGGAGGCTTAGCAAACCGGATGTGCCGGGGATATTTGAGTTTTTTTGGTTTGTATCGAACCGTGTGTCGGTCGGGTCGAATAATTGTACTTTTTAATGATGAGAGACCAGATTTTTAGGAAGCACACTTTTTAAGGATGTGTTTTTTATTCATATAATTGATAAAAATGAACTTGGTTTTCACCGCTTTTGTATTGAAAAATATCAACATGTTTCAGAGCCCATGGCCCCTTCGTCAAGATACAATTGTATACATATTTTATTATATTAATAATGTCACCACAAAATTATTTTACTTTTTTGAAGATGTTTTTTATTTAATTATAGATACAGTAATACAGTGATAATGCTGTTTGTATTAACAGTAATTTTGTATGTAATAATATAGTTTAATTTTGAACTTATACTTCTTTTGGCCCACTAAGGGTACATTACATTATATAATCTCGCACATCCTCAAATGATTGGCACGTGCAGGTGCGCGATATGCGGCGGATATGCGAGACCATGAAGTATTTTTTTTTTAAATAGAGATATGAACGCGGAACTCGTGTCGCATCAATATTTTTACTATTCCCAAACTAAGCCAAAAGTCTGTACTATGAAAATTGGACTAACTTGCTGTTGTCCTGGAATGGGGTTTGAATCACTGACCACCAGATCACTAGGCGAGCGTCATGACCACTACACCAACAAGCTACTCAAGTTAGTTATTAGAGTGAAATTTTCATCATTTTAAATAATCATTTTATTTACATCCATTCAGAAGTCAAGGAGAGTAAAATGTGTAGATATATTTCATAATATGTTATTTACGGTTGTTGCGTAACTGTCAAAAATTTATTCCCTTGAAATTAGTGTTCCATTAATATTAGGTCCTTACATATGAAATTGGCGTTTTGCCGTACTGGCAAATTTGATCTCAAATATCTTCTCTTTGGTTAGTAATTCCAAATCCAAATTTATACAGCTATTTACTCATGTATTTGTGTTTTGAAAATTATAATTCATTTGTTTTTTCCTCAATTGTTTTTTTCTTTGCGTCACTCAGTTTTACAAAATGAAAAACTTGAAATATCGCGTTATTTACAAGTACGAGTTCCACCGTGGCACCAGTGCTGCAGAAACGGCTCGAAGGATTAATGATGTGTATGGCGACGGTGCCGCAAAAGAAAACACAGTGCGTTTTTGGTTCCAACGTTTTCGTTTTGGAAATTTCGACCTGCAGAACAAGCCCCGTGGACGGCCGGAGACCAAAGTTGATAATGAAGAATTGAAGGCTATTGTGGAAGCGGATCCATCGCAAACCACATCCGAGTTAGCTGCAGGCTGCGGTGTTAGTGATAAAACTGTTTTAATCCACTTGAAGCTAATTGGTAAGGTGAAAAAGCTTGAAAGGTGGGTACCTCACGAATTGAGTGAAGCAAATCAACATACGCGCGTTGACTGCTGCGTTGCATTACTCAACCGGCACAATAATGAAGGGATTTTAAATCGAATCATTACCTGTGATGAAAAGTGGATCCTGTACGATAATCGGAAGCGCTCATCGCAATGGCTGAACCCTGCCAAACCAGCCAAACCATGCCCCAAGCGAAAATTGACTCCAAAAAAGTTACTTGTGAGCGTGTGGTGGACTAGTGCTGGTGTCGTTCACTACAGCTTTCTTAAATCTGGCCAGACGATTACGGCAGATGTCTATTGTCAGCAACTGCAAAACCATGATGGAAAAGCTAGCTGCTAAACAACCGAGGCTGGTTAATCGCTCTAGGCCACTGCTGCTTCATGATAACGCTAGACCACACACTGCACAACAGACGGCTACCAAATTAGAGGAGCTTCAATTGGAATGTCTAAGACATCCACCGTACTCTCCGGACCTTGCCCCAACAGATTACCATTTTTTTCGAAATTTGGATAACTTCTTGCAAAGGAAAAAATTCAACTCCGATGGGGCAGTCCAAACCGCCTTCAAAGATTTTATTGATTCCCGTCCGAATGGTTTTTTTAGTAAAGGGATCGATGAACTACATATGAGATGGCAAAAGTGCATAGATAGCAATGGTACATACTTTGATTAAATAAATATATTATAATAAAAAAATATCGGCTTTATGTTCCTCCCATACTAAACGCCAATTTCATATGTAAGGACCTAATATAAATAATGTATAGTTGACCATCTTGAATCGAGTACAATCATAAATGAAATACCTTTACAAAATACTTAATAATCGCATAGATTCACCTGAAATTTTAAATTCGATACACTTTAATGTCCCGCAGAGACGACCAAGAGCACCACGCCTTTAACACTGATATCATTGGAGAACAAACTACGCTAAAAACTGTATTATTAACAGAGTTCTAGATACCTATGACACGGCCTTTGCAGATCTCGATACTTTACGTTTAAGTTTTGAGCAGTTTACAAAATCTCTTACGTATAAACTCGCGCGATGACATTTTTCTTCCCACACATGTGAACACACACACGAACACAAAAAAACGCACAAATACACACACTCACACAAACTCACTATTTGACATATTGTTTTTTCTTTTTTTTTATCGACCCTGGTATAATATTCTTGTATATGTGTGTTTTCTTGTAATTGGCCCAAGGCTCTGTACATCAATAAATGTTTTTTTTTCAAGATTTATTAATCATATGTCTGTAAGAAAACCAATAAATGAATAATAATAATAAATGAAAAATAAAATAAAGATTTTCAATTCGAAAGCTGATGAATGATTAGTTATTGAATTGAAAATTAGAACTGTTTATTGAATTAAGATTTCAGCTTTGTAATCGAAATGCCAAAAAGGGCTTGTGGCAATAACATGAAATACAGATTTCTGTATTTTATGTTATTTTTATTTATTTATTTATCTTCATCTTGTTACATGACATAGGAGATGGAGCCGCTCATCTCACTAGGAAGAACCTGTGCCGAGATGAGCAGCTGAACAATATAGTGAGAACAAAAAATAATAAAGATATACAACAAAATACTATATAACTATAAAATTAATTAATTAATTAATTGAGTATATAAATATAAAATGTGGATAATAAGAACAGTATATATTGTAAAATACAAAAGCAATAGTGAAAGCAGAGTAATATAAATAAAAAATCATATGCATGGTTAGTAACAAAATGTATATATAATAGCACAGTTGAAAGTATATTTAGGTATATACCTATATAAGAGAATTAAATGAATGTTTGTGTATATTAAATAGTGATGAGAAACGAAGTTTAATGAGCAATAAATTATGACCTATTTTCGGCAGTTGAGTTGCCAATGTTAGACTAAGTTTAACAGAATGTTATCAGTTTGGAAATGTCCGCTTGTAAAATCTTGTAATTAGTTTGCAATTCTTGTCATCAGCTTTTTAAGAATGAAGACGGCAACGTCAATTGAGTAACCTCAGATGAAGTTGCTACGGTGGTAATGGTATTTTTACATTTGTATAGTTTTGGCTTTAACATTTTTTTATGAAGAAGTACCTATAATTTCTAACGGGTGTACGTAAGTACATACGTACATACACACAATTTTTTATATTCATCAAATTTTTTCATTTAGACAATCCGTACAACGTAAACGCCATTCCATGAATAAATTATTTATCAATTGTTGAAAACTGGATAAACAAAGTGTTACGGTGAGGTAGCATAAGGGAGATGATGAGAAAGGAACGGTTACCCAAAGAATTGAAAGACCTGATGAGCATTACTTTCACCAACTCATACCAATAATGGACATAAATTATAATTTTCTATTGTCTCTAATTAAACTAAATAGATTATCCGATAAAAGGAAAATTGCTGACCTCGTATTACTGTATAAAATCGTAAATAATTATTACAACAGTTCAGAACTAACGCAGCTAATTTTTTATCACATCCCTTCCAGGAGCACTAGACAAAGTATATTGTTTCATTGTGACAATGTTAGTGTAAATTATCTCTATAGCTCACCTATTAGAAGGCTCCATAGGTTAGGAAACGAGTATGGCTACCTATCGGATGTTTTTTTGGAAACACTAGCCGCCTACAAGAAAGCTCTTCTGGACGAATTTGGTCGTTTATAATTAGTTATTGATGTCATAACTTTCTCTTGTTTTTAGATTTTTGAATTTTACATTTCATTATATTTTACTTTCATTTTTATTGCTTCTTGAGTTTCAGATTTGATTTGTTTACAATTATTTCATTTTGTTGTAATTTTGTTGCAATTTTGTTGCTTCTTGAATTTCAGACATAATTATTTTAATTTGTTGTAATTTTATTGATTGTTGACTTTCATATTTGATTTGATAATTATTATTTGATTTGATGTAATTTTGTTATACTTTATGTTATTCACTTAATGTTTTATTTTTCTTTATATATCACTTTAATAATTGTTTTTGATAGAATTATACCTTATCTCCTTTTATTATTATTACCTATCAATCTAAACATCTTTATATACATTGCATTATTAAATAAATAAAAAAATTAAAAAATAAAAAAAAAAACTCTTCTCCATTCCTCTCAATATTCCCGTTACAACCACGTTTACACCAGTAATGGCTCCTTTTGTCAGTTTTTTTTACCTGATTAATTAATTATTTGTATTTCCGCCAAATTCGTATTTTTTTAAATTTAAATAACTTCACCTGTCGATGAGAGATTTCGACTCGAATTATGAAATTTTACAAAAACACAGTTTATATTTTTATCCATGTAAATATGATCATCTTGAATTATCTCTACAATGTCACCGCCAAATCTATCAATAACATACGATCGTGAATAGTCTATCGCGAATCTTTATACGCAACAAAATTGAAGCGTAGTATACCTGGATATGCTTTTAAATGCCCATATTTATTGCTTGCCCAACGTAACTTGGCATGCGGCAAATTTTGAACTAAAACCCGCCCCGCCCGCACCCGGCGGTAACCCCTCGCCCTGTCATTCAGTTCATTCTCGTCTTTGAGCGCGAGCTGTGACATCTTGATTACCAATATACACTGAATTATTACGTCCAAAACATCCTAAACAGTCCGGGGTGGTGCAAGAACAATTGTCAATGAAGTATTAAAGTTTTGCGAAGCTGAAAAAACAAATAATGGACCGATATTACCGTCTGACAGTTTGACAGATGTACGGCCGCCATTACTGCATGGTTTCTTTAGTGCTGCCCGACCAAATTTCTGTATTTAATACGACACCGGTCACCGGACATTATGTATTGTGTAATAAATTTACACCCTGACAACTTCTGTTACGCGATAGGGACGCCCTCCCTCACACGCCAAGTTACAGTGGTACGTCTATACTGTTGGCCTAGTGGATTCAAAAAGGACCCAGAATTTTTGGATTCTGCCCTTTTTCGCTTAAAATAATGGTAGAGGGCCGCCCCCACGAAGGGAGGGACATAAAATCCAAGAAAGGGTTGAAGGTAAGATTTTATTCGTGTGTAAGTAGACGCGTCTGACCGTGCAGGGTGCACTCAGCGGGGGAAGTGGCTTGCAGGGAAACATCCCTTAAAGGTAATAAAGAGGCAGAAGACTGCCCTTAGTGCGGAGCCGGATTAAGGGTTTATTAACTCCACCCCGATAAAATATATATACACGTTTTGCAAGGCAATTCTTAGATATAAAATCCATTCATCTACAAGTGTGGCTACTTCTTACTTGCCGTCGAAAAAACTTTGGATCGATTTTTAACCCTTTTCCCGTGATCCAATGGAGCTGAAACTTTGCAAGCAGACTCGTGGCGACGATCAAGAAGATCTATCAAATTTTCGTAAAAAAAATTTAATAATTATAGTATAATTTCGGATTTTTAGATATTTCAATATTTTTTTTTTAATTGGAATCATTAAAAAAGTTTATTACTAGCAACGGCGGCCCGATAACGTCGCGGAATATTTTCTAAATTTGAATTACTCCGTCGGTATACATAATAGGTACTTCAGTACGAATATCGAAAATCTAAATTGACTGACAAATGTTTTTAGAATTTAATCTTCAAAGCATGAAGTGTCTTATCAAAGCTCAAAACATCTGACATTTTAGAAATATATTAAATTACTGTAAGTTTAGTGTTATGTTATATGTTTTAATTCGTCTTTAATTGTTGTTATATTTTACAAAGAAATGGAGTATAATTAAAACTTGGTTTTTATGGGTTACCTTTTTTTAATAAAAGAGATTTACAATCCAGGTACGAAAGGAAAAATAAGTAATTAAAACAATGAAAACGGCAACTGCAATATTTAAGCTATATCATGAGACAAAAATACAATATCCTCATCAAAATTACGATCAAAAGAGGTCCTAGAATTCGAAAACTATCCTGACTGTAAAGCAATGGTACGGAAAATCTACAGTCCAACTATTTCGATCTGCTGAAAATAATTTTCTCTTCTCTCTTCTAAGATTAAATAAATTTTCGATTGGTTTTGTGGTGGTCCAGAGCCACCGCGACCCTAGTCGCACGCATCGAGCGTTACCCACCAATCAGGGCTCGATGCGGCTAATTCGCAAGAAATATTTCTGTACCCAACACCACATTTGTAAATTTTTGCGAAAAATAAATATTTAATCGCGAGTATAATTTACGCCCTCTATCCATTCACTCATCTTGTCTCTGCTGAATCATCTGACACACATCACACGCCATTCGCAGATTACACGTCACATGCCGACTCGAGAAGATGCCTTTGGTCGAGTGGGCATTTTCTCATTTTCATCATTTTCTCAGCTTCATTTCAGTATAATTTATTTCTTTTTTTCCAGCTGCAAACTTCAATTATAAGAATCAATGGTAGTGCCAGAAGTTCACTAACATCCTCTCTCTCTTTACATTCAAAGCACTATTTACTTTATTCTCTGCAGTCGCTCTCCTTTCAATATCATTAAAATATATAAACTTTTTAATTTTCTTTAAGCGTTCATTATTTACCATTACCTATAACACACTAAGAGTCGAGGCTCTAAGTGTGTTATAGGATGAGGCTTCGAGCAAAGTTGGTCTTAAGATGAATATAAAGAAAAAAAAAATTTTGAGTTCAAAGAACGAAATCATCACTATCAATGATAAAAATATTTAAAAAGTACACGAATATATATATACCTAGGACAAATGACAAAAATGGACAAAGAGAACCAAACACCAGAATTGCAAAGACAAACAGGAATGAGCTGGGCTGCTTTTGGCAAACTCAAACATATCTTCGAGAAAAAAGAGATCCCAATTAGCGTAAAAAGAAAAGCCTTTGAATCATGCGTACTGTTAGTGATGACGTATGGAGTAGAGACTATGGTCTTTACAAAAAAAAGGATAGAACAGCTCAAATGCACACAACGATCTATGCATGGAGTAAGCCTAAGAGATTAGGCGTAGAACTAGAGTAGTGGATATCATGGATCGTGCGTGTAGCGAAGCTAAAATGGCAATGAGCAGGACATGTTGCAAGGCAGGATGCTACAAGATGGCTTCCCAGAGTTCTGAAATCGAGACCTTGGGAGAATAAAGAAGACCTCAAAAGAGATGGGCCGACGATATAGCCGCTGTGGGGGGAAAGAATGGATACAATTGGCAAAAAACAAGGAAGGGTATGGAAAAGGCCTACATCCAGCAGTGGAGAGACGAAGGCTGATGAAGAAGAAAAAGAAATGCTTGTTTAAGTAGTAGTTTGAGTACTCGAAGTATCGTACCGGCTAAGGAATTCGAAAAATCGCATAGATGCACTGCGACTTCACCGGGAATCGAACCCGAAAGATATGAGAGACCAGTGTCACGATGTCCATTAGACAACGAACACAGCGTTCTTGCACGTGATATTTTTTATGATAAAAGTTCCTATTTGCAGGGTGAAGAAAAACGCCGATAAAAGTGTCGTAAAGCAAAGAAATAAAAATCACGCTCGCCCTTAAAGTCGCTGGACATCCGCCCCTGTCTTAAGGGCTGTTCGATTTTCCGTCCCGGCGCGCGAGGGTCAGCAGTAAGGGTTGGTAATTTAAAGCGAGGGCCGAGGGGCGCCCGAGATGGAGGGCTGCAAGATAAGCCGTGAGGAATGCTCACGATGGTAGAAGAAAATCGGGAAAGCGATTGAGCCACTTATACTGGAACATAAAAATGCGCATGACTTCCTATACTGCTTTGGTATTAGTATATAAGTAGGAAATTACGATCGCGTTTTTTATATTATTTTATATGATTTAAAAAATCTTTCTTAATTTATAGACTTCTTCAGCGGACTCATGGTAATCGAATGTCAACGACCGAATGTGAAAAAATTCTAACAAATTACCAAAAATTAATTTTTCAAAGCAAGAAAACACTTTGTGGCTTGACATTTTTTTTTTTTTTTAAAATAGAGATGCGAACACGGAATACGTGTCACAAGAATATTCTTACTATTTTGAAACTAAGCTAAACGCTTGTGCTATGAAAATAGGATTAACTTGCTAGTCTGGGCTGAGATTCGAACCCGCGACCTTTGGATCACGAGGCGAGTGTCCTAACCACAAGACCAACAAGCTACTCAGACATTATAAGACATTTAAGAATAAATTAAATACTATGCTTTAAACCACTTTATCGCTATATATTTGTCAACTAGTTTCGGTTGGACTCAACCTTCTTCAGGACAATTATAATATTTAATTATAATATAATTTATAATATTATTACACAATTATAATATAATTTATTCTTAAATGTCTTACCAAAAATTAAATCAAAATATACAATTCTATATGCAAAAATTTGCATCACTGATGTTATTAGACTACACCATTTACTAACTTACACAAACGAACCTACAATGATTATACGTTTTTTTTAAAGTTAAATTTACTTCTTTTGAAATTGAAATTGGAGTTTTGTGAAAAACTAAAACAAATTAAATATATTTTCAGAAAATAGAGATCATAGATTGTAGGTACTTGTAAAATCTAGCAAGATTAATATGTATTATATAAGTCTCACAAAGGCAAAGCTATGAATAGGAGAAACTTACAACCTGTATGAGCTGGCTTAAGTGATCACTCTACACAATGCAACGTTCTCCAATTCCATAGTAAGAACATCCGCACATTATCAAAATTTTTAAAGTTCTGTACAGGGTGTAACAGAACTAGTCCACAATACTTTACAGATAGACTCCTGTCTTCATTATGAGTTGAAAATATTCAAGCAACCATGACCTAATATCAATAGTTAAGGAAGTATGCGACATCAAGTTTTCATTCTTTTTCAACATTTCAGACTTATTTTTTGCAAAACGTTGGACTATCATCATTACAGTAACTTATATTGAATACGAAAAATCCATTTCCTTTAATATAAGTCAAATAAAATTATAAAAACCTTCCAATTCCAATTGGAAATCATTCCAACTGGAGTTTTTTCAGAGATTTCATTATTTAATTTACCTTTTATTGAAACGTATGAATTTTTCGTAATCGATATAAGTTAGTAAGTACTTTAGTGATACTTCAACGTTTTGTAAAAAAATACGTCAGAAATGCTGAAAAAAAATGCAAACATTGATGTCGCGTAAATCTCCTTAACTATGGATATTAGGTCATGGTTGCTTGAACATTTTCTACGCGTAATAAAGGCAGGAATCTACCTGTAAAGTATTGTGGACTAGTTCTTTTACACTCTGTATATTTCCAAATTCGAGAATCTTTCGTTTATTGAATGGACTGGACTAGAGACATCTGTAGTATTTTATTATGAACTATATACATAGATTTATACAGCAGCCATAATTTATCTTAATTAATTAATCATCCCTCTGGGGACAAAATCCAAAGACAAATTAAGATCTAGCAAGTGTTTTTGTATTCTGTTACTGTTCCTTCTACGTTATAATTTGATTCATGAGTTACTTTTTAAGATGTTATAAATTACGTGTTAATTATTTAATAAAATGTTCCTTTGGATACAATATCGTTAGACAAACATCTGGCAAAATATTTTGTAGGTCTAGCTTATCATATTATTTTGTAATTAATTAATTAAGTAAAAAAAGATCATTTGAATTAACATAAAAGTTCATTCATATTGTAATGGGTGTTAATGTAAGAAATTATTTTTTTGTTACATCCCTCATATAATATTGTTAAAATCTTATTGAATCAATGCGCCATAATTTAGATAAATGTGAAAACATTGGATGTCCTTGTTTAAACACTGCTCTAAAGATAGTTTAGTACAATGTTCTTTGGATGTGTGTAGAAAATGTATAGAAAATGTATAGAAAATTGCTCCGTTTGGATAAACCGTAAAAACCCGAGATAAGATCAGGATGAAAAACGAGACTGAAAGTGGATCTTTACATTTTTACAGCCAATTTTTATTAAGGTATTTATAAAACGGGAAATATGAGATATTTATAGGGAAAAGGTATATATAACTTATAGTTATATACACCTTAAACCATACATTTCATACACGATAATATATACCTTCACAGGTAATAAATGTCATAAATTTTATTACCATAAGTTAATGTTTAAATTCATGATAACAATTCGGGAACTTTATGAAAATATGTGTGTGCCAAGAATATTCGATTAATTCATTTAAATTAAAATTGCCTAAACATAACCATACGTTTAAATATTTTATACTCGTTTTCCTTCCTTTTTCGTATTTGTATTAATCCATTTTAAGTAAATTTTCAGCAGCGTGCAGTCAATGCCTTATAATTAATAAGTAATTTACTGGAATTTCTAAGAAAGAAATCGAATTTAGATACTGTATGTATCTGGTAATATTCATACCACCATTATTAATTATCATATTGTAAAGGGATCGTTGCAGTGGGAAACATCTCAAAAATTTTAAATCAATTAAAGTTTCATTTATTCACCAAAGTCACTGGAAACGAATTTAATTGGAAAATTCACAAAATTTCGCACTAATTGTCACTTATCACTCGACTGTGGAACACTTTACACTGGTCTTTCCAGAATATTCGCACGTCTGTTGAACACATCTCACTAGTGAACGCCCGGTAAGTACTCTATTATTTATTATTATCAACGCAAAAATGTTACAAAATAAAATTAAAAGTTGGTAATATTAAAATAAAGAAAAGTAAAAAGCGAATTCAGGACGGTACTAATTCCAGTACCTACCTACTAATTCAAGTAGAAAAAGAATTTTGTCCATGAAACTGTAACTAGATAATTCTTTTTATTTTCTTAATTTATTGTCGCTGGGCACACAGAATCATTGCTTGTCGTTTGTTTTCTGTGGATTGTCTCTGGAATCGCCTCTGTCAAAACAAGATCTGCGTGTTCGGCACAATGCCGTTGCGTATTTAAAAGATCCGACGTTTTCGGAAGAATGAAGACAATTCTACATTCTTCAAGAATATTTGGAAGACTTCGATAATGTTTAGTTCTTATTATTTTAGACATTAATTTAGTATTTGATTTAAAAATATAGGTATTCTACAGGATTATCACACTTTTTTCCAGAATATATGTTAAGTTTATCTGGTAAATTTGCAACAATGAATCTAAAGATAAGCGTCCAGAATCTTCGTGAGGTCTAAGTCTATGAAAATATTTTGTTAAAATAATTATTTGGTGCAATTTATAAAGATGTATACTCATTAGCTTTTGAAAATCTTACACTACCTTAAGGCATCAAAAAACACATACAAATTCAAAATTTGTTTTATTTATTTTATTTAAAAAATAGAGATGAATCAATATTCTGTATGTGCGAAAATAGGACTAAATTGTTGGTGTCCTAAAATGGGACATGAATCACCGACCACTAGATCACTAGGAGCGTCATGACCACTACAAGCCACTAAATTGTTTTAGGAATACAAGGGTTAGTATTTTTCATTCATAAAATATTTTGAAAATTTCAAATTAGTGGAGTTATCTGAGTTGTCAATGAAATGAAAAAGTTAATGATTTTCTTTATTAAAGATGTGTATGATTTCACATATCGAAAAAAAATTATTTTTGTGCAAACGAGATCAGTTTGGAAATGAATATAATTTTACTTTCTTCATAAAAAATCGAAGTTAAAAATAATAAGCGAACGGGAATCACACTACACCTAAGATCAATAAGATTATGCAAAAATTTGAACACAATGGTTTTTGAGATATTTTTTCCACCATTCAAAAATTACCGATATTAATAGAAAATATATGCTTTTAAAATTAATTACACACCGCGCTGTATATTATTAATTAAAATTATGAATTATAGGAAAGATACAATAGTTTACATGATATTTTTATGACTGATTTTTCGTTTTACTTTTTAGTCCGCCATTACTGATATTTTTCGCGTACCACCAACTATCCACTCGCGTACCACCGGTGGTACGCGTATCACAGGTTGGAAACCGCTGGTATAGAGCGATCACTTAAGCCAGATCACACAAGTTGTAAGCCCTGGGGCGTCGCATAGAAGCTTCGTCTTTGTGAGACTTCTATAATTGGTCTTAAATAAAAACAAGATAAATTAATTATTAAAATCCGCGGATCATCTGTCATTTCTTGCCGCTAGAGAAAATAGTGACGTCATCACACGATACTATGCACTCATTAAACTGAACGCAAAATCTTCATTAATATTCTGCGTAGGTAGAGATACCTGAAATTCAAGCCGGCTCAAATTATACATACATTTGTGAACGCGCGCGCTCATTTTTCATGCCAGGCCGTCTCTATAAAATTTATTCACAGTCGTGTATAAGGATCAAGGACACTCAAAAATCATTCAAAAATTTTATGGATAAATATAACCCGCCTTCGTGTGGCGATCCAAATAATTGTCAATAAAGCAATTATACTTTTGAATATCCCACTTTAGTACCATCTATCACGGTCATTAATGACCCGTTAACGGTCTGTTTGTTAAAAAACTAACCCATAAAAACCAAGTTTTTATTGTACTCCCTTTCTCATTGAAACAGGTTTCGCGCCTACTCCACGCGTCGGGCTCGAAAATTAAACAATATATAAATCGTTAAAATTTCGAAAAATTCGAAATTATAGTATAATTATTTAAAAAATTTAAACGAAAATTTGTTAGATCATTTTTACCGTCGCCGCGAGTCTGCCTGCAAAGTTTCAGCTCGATTGAATCGCGGGAAAAGGGTTAAATACGAGTTAGAATAAAGGGAGTAAAAATAAAATAAAATATCTACATAAACAATTTTCTGAGTAGCAATGTTTATCATTAACGCTTCCAGGTGGCGCAAATGATGATGAGGTGTGAAAATCAAAATTAATGTATAATTCTCTATTTCACAATGTCCGTCCTTAACGCTACCGGATAGAGCAATAATGATGATAAATTAAATAACAATGAAAAAAAGAGGTTAATCTCTATGTAACAGTGTCCACCACTAAGACGCTACTCTAGATGGCGCTTTTCTCACAGCCTTAACGCGCGGCGGGAAAAAAATACTTTCGGGAGTCTTATTTTTATTTATTTTGTGTGCTTCGATAGGCCAAGAAGCCCAATTACAGAAGCGAAACACGCCACAAAACGCCCAGGCTTGAGTGAATCACATAGATTAATTGTGACCTCACCGGTGTGAGGGGTCTTACCCATTGGACTACGAGGGCCGCCGAGTCTTCTTTATTTAATTTTGAATAGAAAATATTTCTTACGCTTTAGGTGAAATGTCAACTTTTAATAAGTTGAGGAGATAAGCAACAACAAAGTTTGCAATTTTTTGTAATATTTCTGGTCTACCTTCTGCAAAACGTTGGAGTGTTTTGCAAGAAACTTTTTTCGAATATTAAAAATTCCTTTGCATTGATACAAGTCAAACAAAATAATATTTTGTCACGAAACGGCAAGTGGAAGGAATACCGCATTGTTTGAATCCCTTACATCACAGTACATATACCATATACGTCACAGGTCACATCTCAGTCGTAGGATCTAGAACGGTCTACAGTTATCTTCGGAAAACGTCTAACACTAGAATAATATAGGAGGTTCGATAATCCAGTTTTTGGGTACAAATAGTGCGGATCTAGGCCGCCGCAAAGAGTTCCGTTTTTGACAGTTCGTTCAGTGCGAAATACCCGTGAGGCGACAGCTGGGATTGCCAGTCTAAGCGATACATATAGAACGAAGTAATCGGGTGGAGTACCTAACTAGCGATTTAAATAAGTGCAATAAATACTGCGTGCGATAACGGAATACTCTAGCAAGGATAAATAAAGTGTTACCCAGCGACAATAAAGTAATCAAATACGAGTGATATATTACGAAAGATTAGATTATAGAATATTGTTAAGTTTAATTCGTGTTAAGTGACTTTGTACATTGAATAATTAAATAATCAGTAATTAATAAATCGCTAATTAATTTCTAGTGTTTTCATTCGTTCCTCCCACAGCCACGTCATGGAAGGGACTACAGATGTCTCTAACATAGTCGCCAGCTCATACAAGATAAGACCACGGCCACCCTTATAAAATTTCATAAACATTACCTTGTATTTTTATATTATGTATTTTTATAGTGAGATTTCTATAACTTATCATCATTAAAACAAATACATTTGAAGTACAAATAAAATATTATATTGAAGTACCTAAAGAATTAAATTTTGCTTTTTATGCCTCATAATTTTCCGTGGTCAGTCTGTCTGTCTGTCCTCGTAACATCGTGCAACGTCCGTAATTTCGTTCGAATTCACGGCTAAAAAAACGAAATTAAACTGCCGAAGATGAGACTTGAACCCCGGGCCAGCAAACCCGACCGCTCAAAGCATTTTGCCACAGCCGTTGGCCGCCTTTCCGTTGACTGCCAAAAAGATAATATAAATATATACTATGGCGTAGCACAGACTAGTAAGACGAACCAATGTTTGGTCATCTTTGACGGGTTGCAGATAGTGTATGTATATTTTGTGATAAGGATTTATCTCTTGCATTGATCCCGTCAATGGCATTTTATGCATAGCTAGCCGGAAGGCAGTTCCAGAAAGTTCGATAATTTCGTAATGTTAAGAAAAAATTGTAAGCTAAAATTGTGTAACCTAATGTCATCAACATCGCGTCAGTTATAATAGTAAATAATTACACACTTGCAAATAATTATTACCTTATTAGTTATTATTATATATATTGCAAATAGTAAAAATTACGCTAGGATGTGATTATTTTACTCATTTTATTTTATTTATTCTATAATATTTTATAGATATTTTAGTCATGCTTGTTACCTGTTGTGACCAAATTACGCTCTTTCTTGTTTCTTCTTTGCATTTCAATTTATTTATATATTTTTTACTTTAATTTCAGCTTGCCACTTCTTTTGTGGATCCATATGAAAGACGCTGTTTTGATAAGAAATGTACAACGATGGTTTGCATTCATTTCCATTTTTTCCTGCATCTCGCATGATACTCTTATATTTTGTTAATTTGATTTTTACTACATGTACCTACATTCTTCCAAAATAAATATTAGACGTCGATCCTATATATTATGTGTGTATGTATCAAGCAATTAAATGATTTTTGTCTAATAAACGCCGATTTATCGGCAATGAAATGAATACTAATTGACGTTAGTACGGACAAAATTACTTTGAACAAAAAAAAAAGATTTCTTTGTCTTGATATATTATTAGCCGACGAGAAATTTTATTGTTTTGGTGTAGTTACCAGACTGTAGGCTTTTATTTGTGTGCGCGCCTTGGTTTGTTTTTGTCACAAATATTGTATTACTAAGCTGTGTTTAATTGTTTGTCTAGTTTATTGAGGTATGTAATAGCATAATATTAACCCGAAACTAATAAGTCATTGTCTTTTTTTCATCTTCATCTTATAAATGCATGTGCATAGACCACCAACATATTTAGACATGAAGTAACGTAAATTTTTTGGCACACAATGGGGTTCTAATACGTTTGACTTGTTTTCACACTACGACACTAAAAAGTGACACTGAAAGACAAAATGTTATTTATGTTAGTATATAACCACTAAAAATTACTTTTTTGTCTACTGGTTTCGAGACTTAAGCCGTCTCTTCGTCAGGACAAACATTACACTAGCATGTACTACACATCAACACCTTCACAGAATACTCTTCACATGCGTGTTACTCGAACTTAAGGCCAACATGCACATGAAAAGTTCAAACTAAATACTCTTAAAGATTATAATACGCATGTCTTATTGAATAGTGTAAATCGCGCTTTAATAAAATAGGTCTATAAAAACTCGGTGTGTTGAAAAATTTTGGAGAATTTTTTAAAAACGTGATCTTCTGTAAAAAAAATGTGTTTTTTTTACTACGTTATTTAATTATGCAAAAATAAATACTTTAACTGAGTTATGAACGTGTCATAAACATAACCATTAATCCTTGGCTTTACCCAGCCGAGTTCCTTTAGGGTATGCTTGGCTACAATAATTTAGATGCTAGAAGGAATGTGTATTTGATTACGCATTTTTATCCATTTTTGCGCGGTATGATCGATAATCCTGAAATTATGCGGAGCGTTGGTTTGTATGTTCCTGATAATTACCATAGACAGCGTCAGCATAAATTGTTTTACATTCCAATATACAGGACCAACCTGCCGATGGTTATACCTGTTGGAAGAACTACCGACTACCGCTATGCTGAGCAATATCGCTTTAGACATCAATCTGCTACGTATTCCTGAGAGAGTTTTCCGAAGCAGGATTCTCTTACACCTTTGATATTAATCATATATGTTAATGAAAATGTTTAATATAATATATATTAAATCACCATTTATAACATTTACAACTTGAATGTATGTTTGTTATGTAAATTTTATATACCTTCAAAAATAAATTGAACTGAATTGAAATAAACATAATACGTAAAGGGTGGGCTTCCTTCCTGTGACCCAACCATTATTTCTCGCATCTTCTTCTTTGTTGTATATAGGTATGTAATTGAAATTCTTTTCTAAATCTATATCTATACTAATATTATAAAGAGGAATGATTTGATTGTGTGTTTGAATTGAATAGGCTCCGAAACTACTGGACCGATGTGAAAAATTCTTTCACATTTAGAATCCTACATTATCCCTTATGAACATAGGCTATAGAATATTTTCAAAAAAGTTAGAAATCCGTATGAAAACTTCGATAATGTAACCCAACGTGTGAAAAAAATATCAAAAAAAACCCTTATGTTGCGTGCGCTACAGAAATTTTTGACAATGGAGCAAAATGATGTACTCTTTTTTAGTAACCTCTGACGCAAAAAGAAGGGTGTGTGTGTGTGTGTGTGTGTTAAAATTTATAATTTTTGAAACTTTTGTTAAATATCCGTGCAAAGCCGGGGTGGGCCGCTAGTGTATTATAAACCGATGGTTAAAATTACACTGTTGTTGTTTTTTTAAACAGACTAGTATGGAAATCAAGTTGGAAACAATTTTCAATATTTTATTTTTCTGTCTTTGATAATGAAATTTCAATCTTTTTTGCGCCATAGAAAGACACCAATCAGCCAATTTTATTCTTAATATACTAGATATTTTACGCGTGCCGTGCACCGTTTCGCATTTTACAAACAAGCACTAAATATGTAAAACAATAACACTCCGACACATAAATTGACAGTAGAATGCCAGAAATATAAAATCTTCACTAGCGAATATTATTTATTCAACACATCAGAACGTAAGATAAAAATAAATCATTTCAATTTTGTGTCTAATTATTAGCGTGAAACCCATTCAATTTAGAATAGCGAAAAATTACATTTTTTATCATTAGAAATCAAATATGTAGTCGATAAAAAATAAATTATTTCATCTCTATAATTAAACAAGCCGTGAACCAGTGAAAAATCACGGGACTTATTATTTTTTCGCTTTTAAATATGTTTTGATTTTATCTTTTATATTTGCTTTATTTTATCATATTATCTTATATTGGTATATTGGTTTAATTATCTTTATTTTAAAGATCTCTAATTATTACTGTTTGCTTGAATACTAATCATCGTTTTATATATTTTTCATTTAGGTATCTTAAATTTATTCTATTTACATTATTTTTAATTATTTACTGTAAAACGTGTATTATGTTAGGTATATAAAAATCCTTTTAATTTTCTTGTACTGTAAAAGCCCACTAGGGCGTTTATTATTAATAAATAAATAAAATTAATTAATTAATAAAGACCCTTGCGTTTAACCAGAGCCGCGCGCTGATTGACGTGTCACACTCGGACGCCCGCGCCTCGTTAGCGGCTGGTCATAATAATCACTGTTTTTGTTATTGTAATTCCAGCGCAATTGCAGCGAGTTACATACAGACGGACGGACATTTGAAATTTAAAAAAAATATATTTACTAAGTTACAATATTAGGTACCAACTACATCTGTTATTATTAGAAAACAGAGAAAAATCTTAACTATTATCGTCAGTAAAACTAACTACTTATACTTTTTTTATTTCAAACGTGGTTCAGAGCGTTATAGAAAGTTGGGTCTTTATTATATTATTATACTAGCTATAACCCGTCAACAATGACGGACTTTTTATTTTTGAATTTCAAATTAACATAAAGTAATTATTAATTATTAGTTGTATATTAATTAGTCAAAACAAAAAAGTGATGCATGGAAGCGAAGCCTGGAGCTGGCAGAAGAGGAACGAAAGTAGATTGAATGTTGTGGAGATGAGATCCCTCAGACGTATGTGTGGCAAATCAATTTATGATAGAGTAAAGAATGCAGATATTAGGAACGAATGTAAAGCTGATCTTAGCATAATTAATAAAATTAAGAAAGGGTCGCTCAGATTGTTTGGGAATATTGAGCGAATGAATGAGGAAAGAATGGTAAGAAAGATATATAATGGAAATGTTAATGGTGAAAAAAAAGAGAGGGCGACCGCGGAAGACGTGGCATGACCAGATTAACCAGATACTGAAAGATGTCCCGTTAGAAGCCTCAATAACCGGGGAGCTTGCATGCGAAGATATATGAATGTGGATGAGGCGAGAGTTGTATGTCAGGACAGAAGAGTGTGGCGCTGTATCCTCTCTGCCTACCCCCACGGGGAAACGGCGTGATGGTAAGTAAGTAAGTAAAAAAAGTGTATTTGGAAATCAATCTAAAATGTAATCTTTTATGTGTTCCATTTGAAATCATTATAATTTTGAAAACGGAATAAATTTGTTTAATTCATTTAATTTACGGAGTATTTTACGGAGTAATTTACGGAATTGTATTTAATAATAAAATGAGATCAGCTATTGGATTCTAGTTACGGTTACAGATGGACATTTTAGTATTAGTATTATTGGAGATTAATGCCTCGCACGTCATAATTTTTAATTTTCTTCATTTTCATGTCATTGTCGGCGTTTGTTGTACATTTTTACATTTGATATTTTTTTTACAATTTAAGTATAAAATTAAGAAATATAATTTAATTATAAGTTTAATAGATTTGGATTTAGATTTATTTTAGATAGATTTATTTATTCACATTCATAGGTGACAATTTTTTATAGTGTTTACAAAATTATATAAGCATGTTTCATTGTTGCTGAAGGTCTTTGCAGCAAAGTAAACACTATCTTAACCTACCTGCTACACTAGTAATTTACTATATTATAGCAGACAGTTCTCTATATAGTAAATTACTAGTCTATATCTATATAGTAGTATATGTGCAAGAATATTTATTATTTATATAAAGTAGTTATTTTATGAATCAATCTTATTTATCAATAATAATTTATTTATAATTATAATAAATTTATGATAATATGATAAATTTATCATAATAATAACAAATAAACTATTTTTCAGATTATTATCTTTTGTAGCATTGGAATTTTGTCGCATGTTTTTAATAATAATTTCTAACCGCTGTTTATCTTATCCTATTAGAGATGCTGTCAGTTGTTTTCTGAATTGATACATCCGTTTGTTGCACATCTGTGAGCCGCATTGAACAAGTCAGAAATCATTTACTCATAGCTTTCACGTTCACAAGTGTAGGCATATAATCCAATTTATTAACTCATAACAAGAAAATAAAATGTATAAGCTTCGAAATTCCTTATACAAGTCCAGCTCACCTGACTCGCTTCCATCCCGGTCCAAGACGTCGAAATGCGGCCTCCAATACGCTGGAGGCATTCCTCCCCCACCGAGCCTCAAACTGGGATCCCTCCCTCCCCCGAGCATCGGAGCGATCTCTCCGTGTCTCCCTGTGAACTTGTTGGGATCCAAGATATTCTCCACCGAAAACGCCAGCCGTCTGTTGTGGTTCAGACTGGCCACCGTGGGACTCCTGGGACTGCCGGGCTTCGGACTATGAGAGTGGCGACTGAGATCGCTGCAGATGCTCTCCGGGCCGTTCTGCCTGTCCTCGTCGCTGGCCTGGTGCTTTTCGACGCCCTCGGGTTTGAATTTGTATTCGTGGTTCGAGGAGAAACCGAAATGTTCTGGCTGAGAGTCGAAAATGCTCATGCCGGCCATGTCAGACTTGGGGAGAAACATCCCCGCTTGGGGGACGAAGGGGTAGTGCTTGGCTGTCATCTGTCTTCTGGTTAGATCGACAGGTGAAAGCACATCGTCCGTCACTTCGTCTACGTTTAATTCTTCGCTGACGTCGCTGCGTCTGTCGTATTCTTCTCCCATTTCTGAATTTTGATCTGTCGTATCCATTTTTGAATCCGAGTCGTAAGATTCTCTTAATTTTTTAGTTCTTTGTAAGTACAGCTCCCTGCTGCCCGCGGACGTGATCGTCAGGTCCGTCAGCCTTCTCTGGCTGGCCAGGTTTATTTCTGTGGGGATCGCTATTTTGATTGCCGGCTGCGTCCTTTTCTCGTGGTTGAACATTTTGTCGTGGTTCGTGACGGTGTCCGGTGATATCCTCCGGAAGCCCTCGTACCTGGCGGGCTCCTCGGGCGGTTCGAGTCTCTGCTCGACCCGGTTGTTGTTGTCGTTCCTCTTGTCGATCTCCTCATCCTGGCCGAGGGCGCGCGTCTGGGCGAGCTCCGCCAAGAGCTTCGGCGACGCCCTCGGAGACCTCGGCTGATGCTGTTGAGATTCTTGTCGTGTCTCGGCGAGTCTCTGCATCATTACCATTGTCATTATTTCGCGGGTGGTTAAACGATTGTCGAGGTGTTCTTCGCGGTTTTGTCTTTCATTGTTCGACACTTTTAGATGCTTCACTCGCGTTGTTTTTTTTTAATGTTATTTTGAATTTTCATTTTTAACTGAGCACATTCACATTTTGATACGTCGACACATTTTTTTTAAAGTTGATTTTTCGCTGCGTTCAATCACGAGTCAAATATTTTCGATTAAGATCACCGCGAGAGGTGATGGGTGAGAAAGCACTAAACGAGCGTCAATACATTGCGGCCGGTGCACACTCTTCGATCGCTATCAGCGCGCAATCTGACAAGCACTTAGCTTCCGCTCCTCGATAACCCTCCGAACGTGAAACCCCAAAGCGGCCGGTCCGGGCCAGAAGGTCTCAAGCGCCGCCGCCGCGGCGAGGCAAAGTGTCCCGAGCGCGCCTGGCGCTACGGTCGAACGTGCGTTCCGCGCGCCGCCCCACATGCCACTGCCCGCCGAGCCGGCTCTAATTCCGCCAGGATAAATAAAGGATGAGGCCGGGTCCTTTCCACCCCCCGGTCGAAAATATGGCGGAAGGAGCTCGCCTCGCGCGGGGGTGGGGGCCGCGCGGCGGTCACGTGGCGCGCTCCTTGCGCCCCCATTGGCCGGAGCTTTCGGGGGGAGTGTCTCCGTAAAAGCTCTCTTTATGTAGTTTTAATGGCGGGGGAGGGGCCACGGAATCGAGCGCGAGCGGGACGGGCGCGCGCGAACGGCGAGGGACGGACAGAGACGGCTGTGCCCCGAAGACGCGAGATTTTCTCCTCCGAACATTGCGCGGGTAATGAACCGATCTCCTTTAAACAATTTAGTTAAACGTATAAGAACATTTAATCGATCGGCCGATAGGGGCGGTGGGGTGGAGGGGGACGGGGGAGGTAATGGGGTACGGCCTCGGCGGCGCGCGTGTTTTGTCGCGGAATTAATGGAACGAGAATTATTTATCTGCTTAGAGAGATTTTAAATTAAAATTAACGAGACAATCCGAGACACGGTTTCATCCGCGCTCTCGGTTTCAATTAGAATGATTAGCGGCGCGATGAAATGTTGCGGGATTGCCTGCTCGCCAGGTGATGAGTAAATTATTTATCAGCATTTTTTGATGCGGAAACATCTCGGCTCGAATGGAAACATCTTAGACGGAACAAATATGTGACCAGGTACATATTTCATTCAGTACCTACCTACTCTGAACATCAAATTTGAGTTTTCACTCTTTTTATAAATTCACGTGTTCAAAACGTCGGAATACTTGAAAATTAAAATATGTCTTTTCGTGCCGGTATATTATTATTTGTTAATTCACACCTATATGGTACCTACCTACACTTACTAATAAAATTAAATTAATAAAAATAAACCCACAAAATACTTACATACCTTAACTAAGCCTAAACGATACATAAAAAATTGGATAAAAAAATACATTTAGTATTATCAACGCAAAACTGACTATCAACAAATTAAATGTCAAAGAGTCAAGAATATTATAGGTAAGGTATATGTAATATAATAAATGTTTTAAAATTTCACCATTTCGTTTCTTCTCATTTTGTGTGTGAAATATAGTTCCTAGTGAATTATATTCACACACACACTTGCCATGAATAGGAAAAAAATGTATAAATTTAAAATAAAACTTCAAAAATATGTGTTGTGTAATTCAGACAGGTTTTAAAATTTTAATTGTTATAAACAGGATGGATTATGTTTATATAAGAGGATGTGTTTGTTTTTTTTAAAGTAAGGATCCGAACACGTAATGCGTAATAAGAACCCCTGACCACTGGATTACTAGGCGAGAGTCATAACCACTACACCAATAAGCTACTCATGTATGCACAATACATGAATGAAATATAATGAAGTATTGATTTATGCAGTTACTTTATTTAAACTTGGTTGAATTCACAGTAAACCTCTTCTGTAGGAGAGGGGATTGGTTAACAGCGGAAGAATGTCCCTCTTTGCGTATATTTAAGACACACTTATTCAACAATTAAAGTATTTATTCTTGCATAGGTAAACCCCATAGTAAAAAAACGTATTTTTTATAAACGACATTGTTTTTTTAGTTTTTTAAATTTAGATTCAAACTGAGGCCCAAATTCAGAGTCATTATTTAGATGATTCTAAGGTTAAGAAGGTACGCCTTAAAAGTGTAATTTTCATTACAAAATAACACTGTTAATGCTAACCTTAAACTTTAAATCATCTAAGTATTGACTCTGAATTCGGGCCTGAGTCTCTTTGGGTAAAAAGTCTTCTTGTAAAGCGCGACTTATTTACAAGACATTATACTCTTTAGAAGTATTAAGTTTGACCTTTTCATATTCATTTCAAAATTTACAAGCTCGATGGAATTTTATTAAACAAGTTATTGGAACCAGCCGTTTCATCAGACCCAAGTTAATGTCTATGTATTTTATTGATTTGTGATAAAATTAAATATAATAAATAAGTTTCTCAAAAAGAACATAACTAGAATTTAAAACTGAATGCATTACTTTGGTGACAGCTACGCGGTAGATAGGTTACAGATATCTAAAATTTTCAAAAAACAACTTAAGACGCATTTATTTAGACGATCCTATAAAAACCTGTAGAATCTGACCACAACAACGCTAGATAATGTTTTCCACTCCTATTGTGCACTCCGCGAAAACACCTAATTCTTTCAGGCACTCACAAACTATTATAATACTCAATTTTAATTCCACTTCTTGTATGCCACCTAGTGAATAAGTAATTGTAAATAAGTTTTTTCTTTTCTAGCAGTAAATTGTCTTGTAAGATTCGCGAAAACGGCGCTATACAAGTTACACAATTATTATTATTATTAAAATCTAGTTAATTATTCAATGTTATGTTGACTTACCACTATAATTGTAAGTATTGTTATAATTTTCCATCCATTCTTTTAGATTTTGGTGCTGCTCATGGTATAGTGCATGATATTGTTCAGGGTACGGCACATGGTATTGTTCATGGTATGGTAAAAGGTACGATACATCGTATGGCAACGTGTAAGGTACATCTTGATGCTGATATGATGCATTAATATCAGCATGTAGCCTCAGAGCAACATCTTCATAATGAGCTTCCATTATCTCGTCATAATTTTTCATATATTCTTCGTGGAAATCGGACATCACTGGTCCAAGCTTGACAGGTAGAGAATTGTTAGCCCAATCCATATTTCCACTAGAATTAATAACAATTTCAAGAAAATATCATTCATCACTGATCTGATAATGAAACTAAATACTATGGAATAATCCAAGACTATGGTCCCGTTGTTCATACAATGAAAATAAGTATTTCACTATATAATTTAATGTCCTGTTAATTTAATCTAACTAAAATAATCGCAATCTAAATTAAACAAACCAAACCTAATAACCTAACCAAACCAAACCTAATAACCTAACCTAACCTCATATATTGCCTATGAAATGTCAAAATATGCAGTGCATTTTTCGAAACTTAAAATATCTTATTTAATTCTTACTATTCAAACGTAAATTATCTTTCATTTTGTTATTAGCACATTCAATAATATAGTGAAATAATCATTTTCGTTGTGTATGCAATGGGACCATTATCTTGGATTTAGCCAATATTATTAATTAAAATATACTCACAAATGGTTGTCCATTTCAATTGATTTTATTTTGAAATATATCCCGTCATACGATACGAATGGCGCCTTCGAAGAACCTTCAACAGACGTTAAACCATAGACTACGATTATTGACACATTAAGAAACTGCAGTGGAATTGTGATTGGTTGAATCGTACAACACACTTTTGACAGGCAACCAATGAGCGTTCGGTATTCCCAATCAATACTGTGGTTGTTTTTTCTTCGATCAGCCAACTGTGGATCAAAATGTCTTTGATTTCAATTTGATTCATTTTAAGAATAAAGGTAGGTACGCCGCGAATTTGTAATTTTGTGATATTTTTTCTCTACAAAAATATATTATTCATTTAAAAATGTAATTTTTGTGAATATTTGATGAATTTATCTACATAAAAATATCACTCTGAGTTTTCAGTATTTTCAAAATATTAAATATCTACTCCAAAGCAGTACCAAACATATCTATGAAAAAATTACACAGGAAAACTAGTTTTACAAAATTTTTATTTATTTAAATTTACGTATGTTAAATTTCATATAGAAAAAAATACACGAAAAAACTTAAGTTAGGTTAGATTACTGTAATCTTTGGTGTGATTTGTCTTTACATTGTGTAACTTTATCCTGTGTAATTTCTTCTTGCGTTATTTAACCATATGACTATATTATATATTATACTAATGTCCATAAATATATATATTTTTTTAATCCCTTGAAAATATTTTAGCCTTAAATTAATTTAAACCTCGATTCAGGGAGCATTCTCCCCTATAAGTAAAAAAATTCCATACCACCTACTTTCACAAATTAAAAAGTAGCTTCGTCACTGTGAGACATCTATAATATTATCTTGATCAATGTTGTCCCCCTGGGTATAAAATCCTGTATTGAATTCTTGAAAAAAGTAATTTATCACACTCAAAAGTATTTTGAACATTATTAAATATTATAATAAAAAAATATATATATTATACTTCTTCTTCAAATATAGCAAAATTATTTTGTGGTGACATAATTATAATTTATATAAAAAAAACTTTGTAAACACCACTTTTTAATTGAAAAAAATTCAACATGTTTCGAAGCCAATGGCTTCTTCGTCAGGATAACAAAAATAAAATTTAAAAATCAAAGTATAGATAATCAAAATATTATAAAAGTTATATATGGAAAATGAATGATATAAAGTACCTACTTAACATGAAAATAAATTAAAAAGATAACTATTTACAAAAAGGACCTGATTATTTAATAGTGGTGTTTACAAAGTTATTTTATATAAATTAAATATTATAAATAATCAAACAGTTATCTTTTATACTTTGGTAGAAAGCAATAACTTTGTGGTTTGACATATTAAAATAAATAAAAACATTTTACTTTGTATTAAACCACGACTTATTGTTGTGCCAACCGGTTTCGCTTAAACTTAAGCTTCATCAGGGCAATTTAATAAAAGTTGCCCTGATGAAGCTTAGTTAAGCGAAACCGGTTGGCACAACAATAAATCGTGGTTTAATACAAAGTAAAGTATTTTTATTTATTTTAGTTATCTTTTAAATGTGTTTTTACAATAGTTCTTAAAAGGGGCTACTGGTCCTAAAACATGTTGAATAAATAGTGTTTTACATAGAGTGTTTACTTGTTTTTAAGTAAATAAATGTTCTCAGCAAAACAAAGAGTAAAATAACGCTGATTCGGCTTCATCCCCTAAAAACAAACCGCGAGGCAAGAGCAACCCTCCCGAATCCCCAATCACTTGAGCATCAATATTTAAACCCTGCATAGCATTTTAATTACACGATAATATTGTAAACAGCGGGGGGTAGTTAGACCCACTTCGCTCCAGTTATCAACCCCTAACAGCCGACGGGTGTTTGCCTTCTAAGTAGGGTTGACACTTTATATCTAAATGTGTTTTCGCAGCCAGCCAAGACAGTTTTAACGTGGAATATGTTTATTCAGCAACCGTGTTAGAAAATTTTGTGACATTTTTATATTCTCTCTGTATAAAATAGATTTTTAGTACGCTGTTTGGATCGTCATAGCACTTTCGCGAACCTTCTAGAACATCCTCCTTCGAATTTATCGAATGTACAGGAACCTTCTAGACACACCGACACATTTCGCCACTCAGTTTAGAACCATATAGAACTTTCGGGAATTTTCTAGAACCTCCTCCTTCCAGAACTTTCTAGAGCAGGTTTTTCCGATGCCTTCTAGACTCACCGACACAGTCGGCGCGCCTATTTTGAAACAAATCTGAAGCATTTGCGGCCTTCCCATAACAAAACAATGTGCTAGAATGCACATTTTCGTCACCCACTCCCACCCACGCTCAGCCACCCTCACCAAACTCGCACATTTTCAATGGGACACCAAGGGCTATCCACCACCATAACCACCAGGGGGTGGTAGTATCTGGTTGTGAAGAAAACTTGGCGGATAGGGAAACACGGGTTTCTTTATATATATATATATATATATATATATATATTATATATATAGATATATCTAGACTAGCTGGTCTTACCCGGCGTTGCACGGGTTAAGGATAAAGTAAAAAATAAGTTTGTGAGGGAAAACAAAGGTTCCCCTGTTCTCTAAAAAAACAATGTTTCCATTTAATGTTAACATAAGTTATTGTAACATAAACGTAATACTTAGATATATGGTATCGCGGACTTTTTTGTAGATATTAATGTCCTTTATAAAACTGTGGTACATTACTTTGCTCTATTGTCAAAAATTTCCGCAGCGTTCGCGATATAAGGTTTTTTGATATTTTTTTCACGCGTTGGGTTACATTAATGAAGTTTTCATACGGATCCCTAACGTTTTTGGAAATATTCTATAGCCTATGTTCATCGGGGATATTGTAGGTTTCTAAATGTGAAAGAATTTTTCAAATCGGTCCAATAGTTTCGGAGCCTATTCAATTCAAACACACAATCAAATCTTTCATCTTTATAATATTAGTATAGATGTGTTTTCGCAGCCAGCCAAGGCAATTTTAACGTGGAATATGTTTATTCAGCAACCGTGTTAGCAAATTTTGCGACATATTTATATTCTCTCGCATATTTTCTGATTTGTTTGTACCATTACCATTAACGGGATCGATATCGGGCGTCTCCAAAAGATTCGTGCATTCGAAATATAATCAAAACATTTGCTCTACTGTCTTAGCTACCCTCCCAATATACTGCGCTATCAAACTGTCACTTGAATAGATTTATATTGTGGATTTTTTGTGTTGAATGCTTAATTAAAATTATACTTATTTCAAAATCACTCGAGACAAACTTAATTGTCTTCAGAAGGAGACACTTTTTATTACGCCGTTTCTATCGCACTGATCACAATCGAGAATATTCCACACGCGAGTAGGCACTCAATTACTTTATCACTGTATGATTATAATTTTCGAAAATTTTTTTTGGATTTTTTTTAAATAAAATAAATACTTACTTATTCCTTAGAAACTGACATGTAAAAGTACCGTCAATTTTGACTGGTTACAGCTAGTATAAAAAAACCCACAAACTTTGAAGAGTCGTCTATCTCCATTACATTGTCGTTGAATATTTTTGACTCGCTATTTAGGTAGGTACCTACCTGTAAAGTATTTTACTAGCTCTGTTACTTTTTGTAAATAACTTAAACATTTTTCAATTCTAACTCGCTATTCTTATTGTTGTATTTTTGACTCGGTCCCCTGAAACATGAGTTAGACATTAAGGATGCCTAGTCTAAAATTATCGTAACAGTGAGAGATTGGTCATGTACCTACCGACGAGTGTATCAAAATCATGGGGAGGCCTTCATCCCGCATGAGTCGATAGTGGCTCGAGATGATGACAAACGTAAGGATAACTAACTTTTTTTTCAATAGTGGACAATTTAATGAAAAGAATAAATTAATTACACTAATTAATTAGAGCGATACAATACTTACATATCCAGTAACCATTGCAGAAACCAACCACACCAAAAAAAATATTTATTAACCATTGCGATAAGAACCGCAATTTTTTTTCTTTCAATTTTTTTTTTATATTTACTCCCTTTATATTAACTCGTGGCGTCTGCTTGCTTGCTTGCTAGCCGGCTTGCCGGGTGACAAAACTTTGGATCGATTTTTAACCCTTTTCCCGTGATCCAATCAAGCTGAAACTTGGCAAGTAGACTCGTGGCGACACAAAATTTCGTTACAAAAAATTAATAATTATAGTATAATTTCGGATTTTTAGAAATTTTATTGATTTTTTCAAATTGGAATCATTAGAAAAGTTTGCTTACTAGCAACGGCGGCCCGATAACGTCGCGGAATATTTTCTAAATTTGAATTACTCCGTCGGTATGCATAATAGGTACTTCACTACGAATGTCGAAAATCTAAATTAACTGACAAATGTTTTTAGAATTTAATCTTCAAAGCATGAAATGTCTTATCAAAGCTCAAAACATCTGACATTTTAGAAATACATTAAATTACTGTAAGTTTAGTGTTATGTTATATGTTTTAATTCGTCTTTAATTGTTGTTATATTTTACAAAGAAAGGGAGAATAATAAAAACTTGGTTTTTATGGGTTACTTTTTTTCTTTTTATATAATTTAAATAACATTGTACATAAAAGTGTTCATAACAAATCATATATCTGATAACAGAATAAGAATATAAAAATGCTTACCCACTTTTAATACAGAATTTAATTCACGTGTATATTGTCAAGTAGTAACATTATATTGGAGTAGTGAAAAAAGATCAAATTTAATTAAAATAAAATATATTTAGAAACATTAGATTAAGTTATATTGTATTGTAACATTTAAAGTAGGTATACTTATATTGATGATTTTTGATATGATTTTTTTTTTCATAACATTGATGAGATTGATTTTTTGAGTAGATTTTAATGTAGTTTTAAAATATCTATAATTTTTTCCATCTTGACTTCGTTGAGTAGAGCATGAAAATATAATATTCTAAAAGTTAAATGATGCTGTGCTAGTATTTATTACATTTAGGTAACAAAATATTTCCAGTTCGACCTAAACAACGCTAGTATATAGCTCAATACATTACTATGAACGTATTTATTTATTTATTTATTTATTTATTTATTTATTTATTTATTGTTTTATTTATTTATTGATTTATTGTATTAGTTATTATTTATTTATTTATTTATTTATGATGGTCATTTATTAGTTATTTATGTAGTTTATGTGATGTATGTATTTAGGTATTTATTTTTTAATAATTAAGTTATTTAGGTAGTGATTTAGTTGAGTTATTTGTTACGTAAGGAATTATTTAGTTTTATTTATTATTTATTTGTTTTGTTTGTTTGTTTGTTGTTTGTTGTTTGTTGTGGGTTGTTTGTTTTGTTTGTTTGTTGGTTGTGTTGTTTTTTGTTTGTTTTTTTTGTTTGTTGTTTGTTTGTTTCCGTTGTTCGTTCGTCGTTCGTTCGTTCGTTCGGTTCGTCGTTTCGTTCGTTTCGTTCGTTCGTTCGTTCGTCGTGCGTTCAGTTGTTGTTGTTTGTTTGTTGTTCTTGTTGTTTATGTTGTATGGTTGTTTGGTTGTTGGTTTATGTGTGGGGTTGTGTGTTTGTTTGTTTTGTTTGTTTGTGTGTTTGTTTGTGTGTTGGTTTGTGTAGTTATTTGTTTATTTATTTAGTGATTTAGGTATTTATTTATTTTTTATTTATTTAATGTAGTTATTTGTATTTATTAGGTATGTATTTATTATTATTTATTATTTAGGGATTTATAGTTATTTATTTATTATTTATTTATTTATGTAATTTATTTATATTAGTTATTTATTTATTTATTTATTTATTTATTTATTTAATGATCATGGAAGACCAACAGCACAACAAAGAAGCATAGAAAACATTGATATAATATAGATGGCCAATTACAGGTCTCCACATTTAGATATATGTTAGTAATGATAAATATTTATGAATTAAACTAAGGCATATTAAAAATTATTTAGAAAGAAAGAATAAAAAATTTAAACAAAAGAAAAAGAAACTTAATTGATTGAAGTATAATTGATATCTTCAAATAATCTTTGATATATTGAAATATCTCTGTAAACGATTAATCAATTTTTTTATAAAATATCAAAGAAGTATGTTACAAAAATGGCAGCTTTATAATAAAATGTATTCTCGTTACAAAATATATTTTTTTATGTAGCTCACCACAATTGAGATTTTTTAATCACCAATAAACATGGAACCTATACAGAGAGCATGTAATCGAATTTACTATTTACATGAATAGTTTGGCATTAAATACCAGCGATTCGCCGCGGTTGGGTATTGACCGCTCTGTCGGCTTTTTACCGAACCAATTCGCTCCTGGCCGCCCACAAAATGACCGCGTGGAGAAACCGACTTGAAAGTCACGACTTGACCCCGCCTACAATAGCACGGCGCGCTCAAAGCGTTTTCCCGAACGCTGGAAAATTTAACCCGAAAATGGCAGTCGCTATTTTTCGCCATGACCGAAACAACGGGGTATTATATTTTTTCAAAAAAAAAATGCAAACGAGAATGAAAAATTACATTATTGAATTACATTACAAAAATTACACAATTGAACATTAGCCCTGATGATGGACCCTGCAATGGGATCCGAAACGTTGGCCAGAGAGGTCACATATACACGGCAGAATATCCCAGAAAACTATACACAGAACAAATGAGAATGATATGACGGTATGTGCTCCCTGTACTTTTATACAAAATGGAATCATGCACACTTTTGAAACATTGCTAAAGCGATTTGAAGCATTTAAGATATGGATCCATAGATAACCTTTTAAAGTGTTATAAATTGGTAGGTTTACGAATCACAAATTCGGATGTGATAAATAGTAACAAAAAGTAACCAAAAAAAACAAAAAATAAACGGAATTTACAATATCGTCATGGGATTGTAGTCGTGGGAGGCACTAAAGTCATGTTTCTGGAATCTTCGCTGCACTTTTTATCTAATTTCGTAAATCGCTCTAATTATCACTCCCGCATAACTTGTGCTTCATATACTGGTGCGCGTCACTTAAGCCGCTCAGGTTCGTACTACAAAACTTCTCGCTCGTCGATAGGTACTTTCTTGATTTACTATCGTTGGAATCACACACGCGCTAGCAACACTCGCCGCACGATTTTAATTATTTACAATGGTAATAACCCGCTGTCAACTCTGACACACACAGTTATTGCGCATCAGTCAAAAATCATGCGCGGTGCGCACGCGCACTGGATGAAACCCAACGAGATTTTAAGTTCAAAACGATTATAATCCTAGTTGATACAACCAGCCCTAATTGTATGCACAGGCCACCATCACCCGTTTCGTTTTATTGATGCTACTTTTCAAAAGTGTTGAATACGAATAGTTGAAATAAGATTAATCGTAAAAGTCTCACAGAGACGAAGCTATTTATATGGAAAACATATAAATGTATGGAAATCATTATAGGGCGGCCCAGGTCTTATGACCTCTATGAGCAGGCTAAAGTGATCACTTTACACAATGCATCAACAATACGTTCACCAATTCCACCATAAGAACATCCACACATTATCAGATCCAAATTTAATTTCTTTAATATATTCGTATGGACTACGCTAGAGACCAGGTTCGTACAGTGAGAACAAGAAGCATGACTTTTTCCTAAGCAAGCATTTTGAAAAGAAACCAAACTAAGACATACGTTTTATAATATTTCCATCACAATAATTAACAAAGTATTCAGAATTTCATATAATTCTGCCAGATAAATTTCGATTTTTTTCTTCCAAATATATGTTCAAATAAAAATCATACTTCTTGTTCCCACTGGACGCCCTTGATAGAGATATAGAGACATCTGTGGCTCTTTCCCAAGAAACAGTATACATAGATTTCACAGCTGGTAACGATATCTCTATATTTTTAATATGTAATATTAAGCAATATTCTTTTTAATGTAGGTATACCTGTATGATATTCTTTCAAATTATTTAATATATAGGCTAAATAAACCTTATTATTTTATATGTTTCCCATATAAATTGTTTAGTCTCTGTGAGACTTCTATAATTTATCTTAATTTATAATTATCCCCCTGTGGAGAGAATCCAGTAACTGTGTTCTCAGAATACACAGAAATATTGTCAAGGAAAATTTATTTAAAAATTTTACTATGTGCTTTTTTTTTACTATCTATTTTTTATTTACTATCAAGGCTTGATCTTACCCCCAACCCTTCAATACCTCATAAATAATCTAATGTCATAGAAAAAATATGCGAGGAGAAAGTGATCAGACAAGCATACCACTGTGTCTAATAATAGATATCATTAAAACCTTATAGAAAAAAATACTGTTCTAATTTCGGCATCGTTGTAACAATTTTATCTGACTTGTATTAAACCGAATAAAATTGTACAGGGTTATTTGGAAAACATTAATAACCTCGCAGGACCATATTCCGGCCTTGATTATGAGTCGAAAATGTTCAATAGTTATGGAGATATGCGACATCAAAGTTTGCATTTTTTTTCAATATTTCTGACTTATTTTTTGTGAAACGTTGGACTATCATTACAGTAACTTATATCGAATATGAAAAATTCATTCCCTTCAACGCAAGTCTAATAAAAAAATTAAAACCTTCAAATTCCAATTGGAATTTTTTCAGGGTTTTTATCATTTTATTTAACTTGTATTGGGACGTTTAAATTTAGTTACTGTAATGATAGTCCAACGTTTTACAAAAAATAGGTCAGAAATATTGAAAAAAAAATGCAAACTTTGATATCGCATATCTCCAAACTATTGATATTAGATCGTGATAGCTTGACCCTTTTTGACTCATAATCAAGGCAGGAATATAGTCCTACGAGGTTATTAATGTTTTCCAAATAACCCTGTATATATGGTACTAGCTATAACCCGTCAAAAATTACTTTTGTTATATATTTCAGCCGCCAGTTAAGGCTATGAGAACACAACGCTGTCTAGAGTATCGTAGCGTCTTGATAACGTTAGTGATGGACATTATTAAATAGAGAATTATGCCTTCTTGCTTATTATATCTGATTATTATATTATATATTATATTATTATTATATATGGACATTGTTTCGTAGAAAATCACTTCATTTGATGAATGATTAATACCAATCATATATGCAATAATATAGTAATGGATGAACTTTTAAATGTTAATTTATTTTCAATAAACTGAAATATAAAAAAATGATTCAGAGTATTTTATTTAAAGAAGCTCTAATCTATGTTTCTATTTTATTTTTTAATAAAAATTTTGGAATCATACTGATTTTGAAGGCGGAATGAGATCAGCTATTGGATTCTAGTTACGGATAGACATTAGAAATTATTATTATTTTACAAAAGACACGAGTATGTCAGAATGTTGAAATAAAAACGCAAAATTTGAACTCGCTTATATTCAAAACTATTGATATGAGGACATTGATAAACATTTTCGATTCGTAATTTATGCAGGAATTTATATATTATAAGGTATTGTGGACTAACTCACGACATGAGATAGACATCAATAGTGGGATTTTTTACAAAATATATTATTTTCTTCAGCAACGAATGATCTTCGCTGCATTTTTTATCTAATTTCGTAAATCGCACTAATAACTCATATACTGGTGCACCTCACTTATGCCGCTCAGGTTCGCACTACAAAACTTCTCCCTCGTCGGTAGGTACTTTCTTGATTTACTATCGTTGGAATCACACGCGCGCTAGCAACGCTCGCCGCACGATTTTGCTTAATATGGTAATAGCCCGCTGTCAACTCTGACACACACAGTTATTGCGCATCGCGGCGCCCTTGATTTTATATATCAATTTGTATGTTTTTTATAAGCGTGTCATATATAAATAAAGCTCTTAAGGACTGAATGACAAAATAAATTATAAATAATATCGTAAAAAATGTATAGGTACGAGAAAATTTTAATTTTAGTTTTTGATAAATCTAAATTATGTAAAATAGCGTTGATAATATGATAAGCGACTCACATATTAATTAATCTTTATATTTTTAGAAATAAACACCACTGTTATCAAGAAAAGGACGAATTTATTAATTCAATGGTATGGTACCTACCTACCTTAAAATTAGAATTAAATATTTAGGGCGTAAAGTACAATGATGAATAACTTTTTTCAACAAATAAAATTATAAAATTCCACAAAAGCTTTTATTCAAATAAATAAATATAATAAATTAACAATTTGTACATCTCAAAAGTTCATAGTCAAAGAACACTTCAACAAGAAAATAATCATGGCGTCATAATTCATGTTAATGCTCGTTCCTACTTTGCCTGTCGAAGATTCTTCGCCACTATTACTTCAACACAACACGTAAATATTTGCAATATTCAATCTATTTCGAAATAATGACTTTGTTGAAATAATTCCTATGTTGAAACCGTATATCACCAGGACTACAGTACAGGAGATAATACTGGATGTTGCAAAGACCGCAATGCTGTGTGTTTTAAGTATTCGCAGCTTAAGTGAAGAAGTTAGGCGTAAGCCTTGTAGGCCATGTTCTGGGCGTTGGCGATGTCCTCGTCCATCGACCTGGCTCTGTAGGCGCTGGCGGCTTCCCAGCCTCCGTGGGAGAGCTGAGGAGGAGAGTTGTCGGCGGCGATCTTCTTGCACAGCTGGAAGACTGAGAGGGCAACAGTGATGACGAAGGAGAAGAAAGCCAGCTGAAGCGCGTTGAAGGCCTTCAGTCCAAGAGCTCCCAGAATCAAAGGCACCACGGTTATGGCCTTGAGCATGATGAAGACGAGGATCGGTATGAGGATCTTCTTCAGCTTGGATTTGCGCGGCTCGACTCCGGAGCTCCTGGCCTCATCGGCGAACTTGACGTTCACGTTCAGCTCTTCGTCGTCGAGATTGCGCGGGCTGACGGTCACCTGGGCTCCGGCCACGGGCAGTTTGAAGGTCACGTCGTGGCTTTGGAGGTACTCCTGCACGTCGTCGAGGAAGTCTCCGGACGCGGCGCGGCCGGTGACGTGGTTGCCGTTGAAGTCGTTGCGGACGATTTCGACAGAGTCGGAAGCCTGGTTCTTGAAGACGCTGTCCAGCAGAGAGAAGACTTTGAAGTCTCCCTTGGCAGGCTGGCCGGCCGCGACTCCCAAAAGGGCCAATCCCAAGAAGCACAACACTTTTCCGTTCATTGTAGAGCTTTTGATCCTATCTGTTCGATGCTGATGATTGCGCTGCCGACAGTTCGATGGATGATGTGCTACTGATGATTAGTGGGTGCGGACGTAGCTATTTATACCAGGTCTTGGACAGCAGGCGCGAATAGCGAATTCTGTGCCTGGTGAAACGTTTTAGAGTTGTTGGTCGAGCTCGCAAAGGAAAGCGAAAGCTATTCGGCACGGCAGACAGAGGTCCTGAGCGACGGAATACTTTTGAACTCCAATAACTTTCAGACCCTATCGGGGCCGAGGTCTTGGTCAACGCGGCACGCATCCTATTTTGTTTGCGGCGTTCTATTTTCCGTCCCTTTCCTTCGAGGCTCGCGATTGATTAGTGCGTGGGTGATGGGTGTACCGGCCTGCCAGGTCTTCGATTGCTATGCACCGCGGAGTCCGGAGTCGCCTTGAATGCAAATGAACTTGGAGCATTCTTGACAATGACTTCCATGCGAGTTGCTGCCGGATATAAGTGAAATGTTCAGCCAAATTGCAATATTATTTTGATTTTTTTGGTGAGAATTTGTACGTAATTCGTTGTAACGGCTCAGGTAATAGCTGTTTGTGTCTTTGGATTAACTAATACAGAAAGATTGTGAGAATTTCGTTGCTTACAATATTGATCTTAACTTTGAGATGTTTTGTAATTTTTTTTTTAAATAATTTACGTATTGGAGTATATTATTGAAATCGTTCTCTCCGTTTGTACGTCGGTCACACTTTTAGTAACGCATTCTATATTCTACTAATTCTAAAATCTTTTATTTTTGTTTTACGATTATGTTGATCATAATTATGCATTTCAAAAAACTAATAAGCTTTTAACAAACCACATTGATTAATTTTATTCAAAATGCAGTTATTGTGTTGAAGATGCAGTGTTGTGGAAATATGGAATGTTACAAATAATTAAAAATAATAAAGGTAGTTTGTACAAAATTTTCCATAAGACTGGATAAGAAAAAGTCTATGGACAATAAATTTATTATAATGATTTAACTGCACATCTAACATTAGTATGTATGCAGGTACAATCTATTTTGACTGCATTTGTGAGTCTCATGAGACTGCTTAACAAGAGTGTCATCAATAATTGCAGCTATTTTTTTTAATTATTATTAAGACATATTTATTTATGGACATTTTTATTTATTATTACACATTGACATTTTCAAATTGAATACAATTATTTTACATTATTTTTTTGGAATAACCAATTACGTTCTTGAGTGTCGGTGTAGTTTTATAGCTGTGTAACAGTTATTTAGACATATCAAACATAAAAAAGTATACAAAAATAAACGTACTAAACATATTCTACATATGATATTATTTATATATACGTATGTTTTAGCAGGGAAAATGAAATAATATAGTGTAAAAGTAATTTTGTAGATGTAGAGCAGATGTAGCAGACAAGTTATTTTAAAATTAATTTCATTGTAATGATTTAATTATTTGTATCGTACCTAATTTGTTACTTTTTGTTATTTACTTATTTCCGCAAAAATACTTGTTATTACATATTTTAATATCCGTACATACAACTACATTAATATATTGTAGTATAATGCTGCAAATACATTATTATAATGATTTAACTGCACTGTTATTATTGCAATAGTGCAAATATTAAATGATCTAACATTAGTATGTATGCAGGTACAATCTATTTTGACTGCATTTGTGAGTCTCATGAGACTGCTTAACAAGAGTGTCATCAATAATTGCAGCTATTTTTTTTAATTATTATTAAGACATATTTATTTATGGACATTTTTATTTATTATTACACATTGACATTTTCAAATTGAATACAATTATTTTACATTATTTTTTTGGAATAACCAATTACGTTCTTGAGTGTCGGTGTAGTTTTATAGCTGTGTAACAGTTATTTAGACATATCAAACATAAAAAAGTATACAAAAATAAACGTACTAAACATATTCTACATATGATATTATTTATATATACGTATGTTTTAGCAGGGAAAATGAAATAATATAGTGTAAAAGTAATTTTGTAGATGTAGAGCAGATGTAGCAGACAAGTTATTTTAAAATTAATTTCATTGTAATGATTTAATTATTTGTATCGTACCTAATTTGTTACTTTTTGTTATTTACTTATTTCCGCAAAAATACTTGTTATTACATATTTTAATATCCGTACATACAACTACATTAATATATTGTAGTATAATGCTGCAAATACATTATGTCTGATGTTATATATCCGAATTTTTTTGTGGTTCTTATTATTCCTTTCCGGATTAATATGTTTTATTAAATAGGGGTTTAACACACCCCGCAAACTGGTTCAACTATGTAATACCATCTACCTATGTAAATATTAAAAATTTTGTGGTTATTGTCAAAATTTCTTATTATATTTTGTTATCATTCTAAAGCCAGATAACAACATTATCAATAAAAGTTGAAACTTTAGAATTATGTTGAATGGTTTCGAGTGTAGACCAAAACTTATAAAAAGTGGTTCAACACGCCCCGGTCTACCCTACATAAGAACAAATAAAATATATAAATAAAGAGAAAACATGGTAAAGATATAGTATAATGCTAACTTCAATTACAGTTCGTGTTAGAATATTTATTCTAGCTCCTATCTCTTCATTTCTGACATTAACAATTTGTTTAAAATTTATTTTTGTTAAGGTTTGCAAATTCGACAAGTTTAAAAAATTAGTTTAGTGTATCTACTTGTTTGGTGTAAGACATGCATAGTGCCTCTGTACAAAAGTGATGTAATTTTTGATATTGCTAGATTTAATTACGTATTAATTATTTCTCTATTTAATTAATAATAGCTACAGTATCTACTGTTACTTTTCCTTGCAGAAATTCACATTAAACTAATTTCCTCAAACAATAATAAAACTAGTGCTTACTTGTATGGCCTGTTTTACATTACTCATTTATTAAACATCTCTATGAGATATTCACAAAGTTTTGTTGTAATTTCTATGGATTCCAAGTATCAAAACGCGTCGCGTCGACCGTGAAACTTTTTGAATTATTCGGCAACCGAAAAATTATTAATAATGGTGATTTAGTGAAAGTGTTAATGTTTGAAAATATATTAGGAGTAAATTACGTTTTTCTGCAATTTTGAGGGTTCAATCTAATTCGTATTGTTCACGCCCCTAATGGACACAATAAACGGGGTGGCTAATGCCGTATCCTGTCGGCTTGTCAATGATTATTCCTGTATTTACGAACAATGTTGGTGACTTCGGAATTTTTGTGGAAGGCCTATACCTCAAATGGTGATTATGTAATATTCAAATGAAATGAAATGCATAAAAAATAAACATGTAATTTTATTTTTTATTTTATAATATTTATATGTGCGGTATAAGTGCAGATTGGGTTAAATGCAGAATAGGGCGTTGGGAGTTCTATGAAATATTAATAACTTTTTTTGGTATAATTGAGTATTCTGATTCTAATAATGTCGTAAAAGAATGTCGCACAATTATATATATTTATATTAAACGAGTAAATCCAATTTAAAAATCGTAATTATTTTCATAGTTAGTTTTGACAATTCAGCCTTTTCCTTTGAATTCTGGAAGTTATGTGAAATATAAACAATTTTTTCCGTTATAATAGAGTGTCCTGATTCCAATAATGTCATAAAATAATTTCGCACTCTTATATTTATTTATATTACACGAGTAATTCCAATTGAAACATCGTAATTATTTTCTTTATAAATTTGACGAATAAACGAATTTATCATAGAATATAGACAAAAAAGATTTTATCCATTTTATCTATACAATATGCAAGCTATAAACAACACGATATTTTATTCAAAGATAGAAGTAGGTACTATAAAACAATAAAATAACTGCATTACACACACAATTTTAATTGAACAAATAATTGTATTAAAGAAAGTTTCCACAAAATATTGAATAAATTATACATTCTACTAGAAAATAAAAATAACGAAACATAACATGACCTAAAAATAAATTCGCAATAAAATTAAATAACCTAAACTATAAATTTGTAATTAAATTAACTAACCAAATGTAACCTAACCTATAAATTTGTAATTAAATTAACTAACCAAACTTATTAGAATCAGAATACTCGATTATACCGAAAAAAGTTGTTAATATTTCCCAATGCCCATTTCTGCATTACAGCCATGCAGTTTACCTAGATTAAGACTATATAATTGTTTGACAAGCAAATATTAAAAAATTAAGGTTATGATTGACCATAAACTTTGTCATTTGAATCGCCTTACATTATCTAAGGATAAAGCGCAATCCATAGACAATATAAAAACGAATGACAATGAACATTTTGTTTCCGCGACTTATGAGATTGGTGTGAAATACGCGTTCGCAGTTCCCCTAGAATCAAATGCCCGTCGCGAACCACGTATTTGTGTCCTTGCGTTCATCATACCTTACTTCTAAATGGTAAGTACATTAATACTATGCATAAATATAATAAATCTTTCCACAAATATATTACGTATAACTAAAATATTACATTAATAATCATATTAAGCATGCACAACTTGCAGATATTCTCAGCGTTAACTTAAGTCGTTACCGATATCTCTTTAACAAACATTTAACCGTTAATTTATTCGATTAATCTTTGTTAATAATATATGTATGAATACATGTCTTTTTTCATACTGATGTACACTTTACAATTATCTTTTCTTAAATTGTGATAATAATATATGTACTTAGCAAAAATATGTTTTCTTAAACATTCTGTCACAGAGTATTAAATTGTAAAGAGATGAACAAAATACCGTTTTTATGATTGGGATTGGATCAAAGCGGAAGAATATCCCCCTTGCGTCTATTTAAGGCACATTATACGCATTATTCTTGCATAATCAAATCCCCTAGCAAACAACAATACAACAATTATTATAAAATATACTGTTTTATAAATTTCATATGTACATATGTATGTACGTATATGTACCTATACATTTGTAATTGATCATGCATGCAGATATATATTTACATATATAATGTACACTTTTTTCTAGATATGTACAAGATTTTTATTTTATTGTAATAGGTGTAGGTAAACCGTAGAAATAAAGTAAATAAATATTAACTCTTAGTTTTTTTAGATGTGTATCTATATTTTTATTATATTTATATTTTTTATTTTTCTTTATGCAGGGGTATCTCGTAGCTAGTAGCAAAAGCTTATAGAAATTCTTCCTCGTTCAAATTTTGATAGAAAATATTCTTCACACTTTTGGTGAAATGACAACAATAATTGTGAACACACGCGGAAATAAAAATACTTGTATTTTAGAATTTCTCTACTTCCTAATGTGTAATTATGGAGTTGAAGTTCTTTAGACTTACCTCCGAAACAATAAATTAGACAAAGATAAGCGAAATCAAAATTTATTATTTAATAAATATTTCTGGCTTAACTTCGTGAAAATAATTAATACCGAATATGAAAAATTCATTCGTCAGTCAAATAAAAAGAATAAGACTTTGCAGAAAGTTTAAATTATAAAGTTTTTGTCATTTTATTTCACTCGCTTAAAGTGAATGAATTTTTAATATCCTTATAAGATATAAATTACTGTAGTTGATAGTCGATCGTTTTATACTTAATAAATCAGAAATATTGAAAAAAAAAACAGATTCTGATGTCACTTATCTCTGTAACTTTCGACATTTCACCCAAAGTGTGAAGGTTTATTCAAAATTGAATGAAGAAGACTCCAAAGAAGTTATTGATACTAGATAGAAGACACCCTGTATTTATTTTTCTATGTGCTGCATTTTTTCTCTACATAGGTGTAGATTATTCAGATAAATTAATTTATAATATCTACAAAATTACTTATATCATACCTACATAATTTTATTTCGCTGTTAAAATAACTAACTAACTTACCATCACGCCGTTTCCTTTGGGGGTAGGCTGAGAGGATAGAACGCCAAAATAGCTGTCTATATATATGTAGATTAAATCGTAGATTATGTTATATCACATATTTGATCGTACTGTTGGGTTATATCTTAGGTTATGTTTTAATATAGGCCTTACCTAGGAAATTGCCGATTTATATAGAAAAATTCTAATTTTTTTTTTATGAAAAGTATATATTCAATTAATCAAATTCACCGCCTCATCAGAGTTGAAATTTTTCCCGTGTAAAAAGTTATCCATATTCTGAAAAAAATGTAGCATATATAAAAATGTAGCATAAAAAAATTCTAGAATAAAAATCTGTAGCATAAATATTTTATTTCTATTTTTATTCCAAAATATACGTTTACAAAAAAGTCATGCTTCAATGTTCCCACTGCACGCGCCTGGTACATAGTATCTATGTACTACTGACTATTTAATATATTTAAAATTACACTCCTCTCCTACACACGAGTTGTATCACTACTGATGTAGAAGAGAAATATCATTGCAAAAAAAATTTGCTATCTTTATTGTAAAAAAAGTATTTAACTTTTAAATAAATAAATTAGAAAAATAGATATTAACTTTATTTATCACCACTTAATTTTTGGTAAAACCAACCGGTTTCGGAAACAACGTTCCTTTGTCAGGGTGTACTTAATACTAATTAAACTTTACAAAATTATGAACAATCATATCTCAGTGGCAAGTGTCCAAATAGGGTTAAATAGTGGTGTGTGCGAAAGAAACAGGTGATAGGGTGAAAGGGAACATATTCAAGATAGGACTATAAGTTAGATTTTTTTGGGTATTTATAATAGATTCATTATTATTTATGGTTTTCTTAATTTCTAGGGCTTCTAAATGTGAGTTGATTGTCCGCCATTTTACAACAGAGTAATAAAAAATTCAAATTTAATTGTCACAAGCCACAAGACCACGGATTATAATATTGTGTATAGAACATGTTTTTCTCGTTCAATTGACTGAAGCAAACATTCCACACCAAAAATAATTGATTACTTATGGGTACACCTATTATTATACGACATATTTATTTTGTATTTTTGAAGTTTATAGCGTTAACTTTATAGTTGGACATAAATGGCATGATGACAGATTTTGAAATAACATTCTATATTGTAGGTACGTCTACTATTACCGAAAATAACATTATTTCAGTAATAAACTAAGTTTTTACGCAAATAATTGCATTTTCATCTGCATATTTTTAATTTCGCGCAAAAACGCCTGCAGCTGTCATTTCGTCTACTTGACGTCAAGCCTCAGTAATCATTGCATTTTGTCTATGGCAATGGTTCAAAGACAAGGGGACGGGTACTGAGGCGTGACGTCATTCGCTCTGACCGGTGTTTCAGTTAAAATGACGGATTGCACAATTTTATACTTTTATTATTATTGAAAATCTTATTCATCTCAATGTGTAGGTAGGTATATTAAAACTGGATCACTTTTTAGAATCCTTTCAAAATATTTTCTTCTCTAAAATCACTTATTCTTTAATTCTTTAATAATGTCATCATGCCTATTATTGATTTTAATTAATTAAAAATTTATATTAACCACTTGGAGTAACTTTAAGTTTGGCGGTTTCGAAACCGCTGTTTCTTCGTCAAAACGGACACGTACTATCTTATTTTATCACACAGATCGATTTTTGAACGGGGGCGTGGCTACAGTTATGGTGGGGGTAATTGACAAGTTGACACAGAATCGGGGAAAATATCAAATAATGGGAAATTCATAACATTTAACTGATTATTAATTATATTGGCTATGGTGTTCAGGCATTTCTTGATTTCTAAGAATGTCTATGTTATCCAATCTAATGCCTCTATTATTTACATGTAGAATCTCGATACCGTTTTCATTTTTAAACGTACGGCCTGTATCCAAAATATGGTTCGCGAATTCAGAGAGCTTTCTTTTGACTCAATTTGCTTTTGTGACATTATTTGGCTGCCTTTCCTGGGTCGAACCATTGCGACAAACGTAGTTGATTATCTTTCAGTATCCATTTTCTATACAAGTGTCAATTCGATAAAGAATTATCTGATTTATGTGCCGACTCAAAGAATGAAGGATGTTGTGAACGTTACATTGTGTAAAGTGATCACTTAAGCCAGCCGTGCGAGCATACCTGCTTTCCCATATAAAAAGTAGATTCGTCTCTATGGGACGTCTATAATATATACGTTGATTAATAAATCTATACTTTCGAGTGACTCATCCATGACTAGGGAATGCAATCCCGATCCCGCGATATCTCAAGGCATTTTACGAGATCAATCCCGAACCGAAAAATCGGACGAGATTATCGGGATTGATCAGCATTTTTAATGTTTTGTACGTTTAATTGTGTATGTCTATAGAGCTTTTAGTAAGTACTTAAAACTTATGTTCATGTCACATTCAAATAATGAAAATAGCTTTGAATAATATTTACTGTGTTTTATCAACCTAACATAGTAATTAAAACTACTACTATACATTGACTGATTGATGCTTGGAAAAACGCTTACAAAAACTTTAATGCAATGATTAATAATGAACATTTTATTAATATTGCTGATGTAAAAATGCATGGCATTGTCGTTACTTTCTCTATTCAACATTCTAACAATTCTAAACAAAAAAAAAGTAACCCATGAAAACCAAGTTTTTATTATACTCCCTTTCTTTGCAAAATATAACAACAATTAAAGACGAATTAAAACATATAACATAACACTAAACTTACAGTAATTTAATATATTTCTAAAATGTCAGATGTTTCGAGCTCTGATAAGACACTTCATGTTTGAAGATTAAATTCTAAAAACATTTGTCAGTCAATTTAGATTTTCGACATTTTCGACCTATTATGTATACCGACGGAGTAATTCAAATTTAGAAAATATTCCGCGATGTTATCGGGTCGCCGTTGCTAATCAAACTTTTCTAATGATTCCAATTTGAAAAAACCAATAAAATTTCTAAAAATCCGAAATTATACTATAATTATTAATTTTTTTTAACGAAAATTTGATAGATCTTCTTGATCGTCGCCACGAGTCTACTTGCCAAGTTTCAGCTTGATTGGATCACGGGAAAATGGTCAAAAATCGATCCAAAGTTTTTTTTGACGCAAGCCGGCAAGCAAGCAAACAGGCGCCACGAGTTAGCCTAGGGATCCCGCGGCATTGGAAATTCTAATCTCGTGGGATCCCGAAAGGGCAATCCCGACTCGGGATTGCATTCCCTGTCCGTGACCCATACGTCGTCAAACGCCTTTGAACGTCACTCTGTCAGATTTCGTACATTTCGACACGAGTCAATTAATAAAAACAGTCAATTACATGCAGAAAAATAATCTCCCTTCGAACAGAAATGGAGAAACGGCTCGCCCGGGAGTGACAGAGATGGATGTACGAGCGCCGACTTCTTGGCTTTTTTGCACCGTTTTGTTCCGACTCAATTTGTCCAGGACAGCTCCGAAGCCCCCGATACGTACTAACAAGAGGTGATAAATCTTGCGGTCGGAGCAGGGTTTGGCAAATCACTATTTTAACGGATTATTCTTAATTTGTGGTAACAATATTTATGCGGGATTATTTGGAAAACATTGATAACCTCGCAGGACTATATTCCTGCCTTGATTATGAGTCGAAAATGTTCAATATCAATATAGCCTGCCCAACATAACTTGGCGTGCGGCAGGATTGGAACTAAAACCCGCCCCGCCCGCACCCGGCGGCAACCCCTCGCCCTGTCATTCAGTACAATTTTGTATTTGCTCGGGAGCTGTGACATCTTGATTACCAGTATACACTGAATTATTATGTCCAAAACATCCTAAACAGTCCGGGATGGTGCAAGAACAATTGCCGATGAAGTATTAAAGTTTTGCGAAGCTGAAAAAGCAAATAATGGACCGATATTACCGTCTGATAGTTTGACAGATAGAGCGGCCGCCGCGGAGCGCTCTGTTACCCGACCAAATTTATATTGAAGGGTCTGACACTGGTCACCGGACATTCAGTACATTATGTACTGTGTAATAAATTTATGTAATAGATCTGAGGAACGTATGTCGCGACGCTAGAAAGAGACTGCATGACAGAGAGAGAGAATGTATAAAAAGGCGCGTGAATGTCGAGTCGCTCTCTCTTTTACTACCATTGTTATTCCGACCGCACCTTACTGTATAAACGATTGTCTAAACCCTTATTGTTACCCAAATAAATACTTACGAGAACAAAGTCTTTACTGGAAGCAACTTCATCCCGAAACAAGAGTATTACAATTTACAACCTGGCAACTTCTGTTTCGCGACAGTGGCGACCTCCCTCGCATGCCTAGTTATCGTGGTGACACTCTAGTTATGGAGATATGCGACATCAAAGTATACATTTTTTTTTTCAATATTTCCGACTTATTTTTTGTAAAACGTTGGACCATCATTACAGTAACTCATATCGATTACGAAAAATTCATTAGTTTCAATACAAGTTAAATAAAATGAAAAAATCCCTGAAAAATTCCAATTGGAATGTTTTCCAATTTGAATTCGAGGGTTTTTATTTTCTTATTTGACTTGTATTAAAGAGAATAAATTTTTCGTAATTGATATAAGATACTGTAATGATAGTCCAACAGTTTACAAAAAATAAGTCAGAAATATTGAAAAAAAAAATGCAAATTTTGATGTCGCATATCTCCTTAACTAGTGATATTAGGTCATAATAGCTTGGACATTTTCGACTCATAATCAAAGGAGGAATATATTCCTGCGAGGTTATTAATGTTTTCCAAATAACCCTGTATAGGCATTCACACAACAAAAAAATAAGCAGGGTGTCCCGTTGCCAGTAGCCAAAACTCTACTTGCCTTGATAACAATATCGCGAATAAGTCGTTGAAAATGTCAGGATTCGTACTTAGGGTGGCAAAGGATTTCAGGAACCTCGACACATTAAAACTTATACACTTCACTAGTGACGAGTTAGGTTGAATACAGCTCGACGGTGTGGTCACCGTACTATAATGTACACTCTCAAACAGTAGAAAGGGTACAAAAAAAATTTAAGAGCTGTCACTTATAAATTACATATTCCAAGAGAACAACCAAATCATGAATTCCTGTTAAGTTTAATGCGTTTATTAAAGTTAAGTGACGGAAGAATCGTTTGAGATTTAATATGCCTTTTTAAAATTCTGCGTAATTATTTAAACAGCCCTGAACTATTACAATTAATAAGCACTCATGTACCTGCTAGGAATACCAGAACAGTACAACCGTACTACTGTAACAATACTGCGACCATAGCACAAAGGAATTCGCCAATATCTAGAATACAACATCTAGGCAATACATACGCCGGAATAGAAACACAGTCACAGAAAGGTCCTAACTAGTATTTTTGTTAATAGCAGAGTTAATGCAGAAATATAACATATACGCGCATAAATATATATTTTTTGGTTAACTCGCCTTTTAACATGATTATTATTTCTAAAAATATTTTTACTGTATATTGCCTTCATTGAATTAATATTTATTGTTTTGTTTATTCTTCTATAATTTATTACATTGCCTATTGAATCGCCTACTGTATGAAATAACTATATTTAAATTTAATTTCATTGATGTAGGTATATTGTGTAAAATTATTATTTATATTTCTAATTTCATCGAATTACTGATATTTTTTTTATTGTCTCCTTTAATTCTACATTTATATTATTCTTGATCATGTTTCTAAATAATTTTGTTCACATTTGTATTTTTTATACATATTATTTCTACTGTGTATTGTTTATAAACTTTGTACAATTATATAGTAAAAGGCTTTAGAGTCGTATATATGTAAATAAATAAATAAATAATGAGTCGAAAATGTTCAAGCAACCGGTTATGAAGTTATGCAATATCAAAGTTGGCATTTTATTCAATGTTTCTGTCCTATTTTTCGCGAAAAGTTGATCATTACAGTAACTTATATCGATTATGAAAAAAGTTAAAAAATGTATTGAAAATATACTGTGGGAGAGGGTTGGTGAAGGGATAGGGGAGAATGTCGTGTATGTTAAAAAAAATTAAATAATTCTAAAAATATTTAATAAATTATATTTTTTAAGTTTCTGACGTTAGGTACAGAAGGTTACCGACAAACAAACTGACAGATAGACAACGAAATTATTTTTATTTGGGATGTTTTATTAAGGATATACCGTGACTTTGGGAGGCAAATGAAACACTGAAAGTTAATTAAAATATGATTATTTAGATTAATTATATGGATGCAAATTTAATTGGAGCACCGTTCTCTTATTTACAGCAATTTTGTAATGAGCACTAATTATCACTAGAATATTTGCTGCACTTTTGTCTATCGCCAGGTCGCTTTTTTCTAGAAAACTCCGCACGCAGTACCCACTTGCCTCTGGTAAAACATGAAGGTCCGTTAGATTCTATGGTCGCGTGTCACGCCGTTCACTTCTCAAAAATTGTCAAAATGATTATGTACCCGCCTATACCCGTCCCGCTTATATATAAATGCTGTTTTCGCGATACATCGAGAATGTTCGACCGGTTTCTCCAAATTCCTAGTGATTATGATTTCTTGGAGGATAGTTCAGTTGCTTTTATATTCATGTAGAATATTCGAGAGACTTCGATAGTGTATTTTTTAGACATTTTTGTAAACTCTCGTGCGAGTTTTCAAATGAAAATATCGTTATAGGTCGACCACAATCAAAAGACTATTCCCTAGCTTTGTCCGGTAAGAAAAAAGCGGGGTAAAGTTACCTGGCATGCCCGTATTACAAGCCTCAATATGATATTCCAAAAAAAAAAAAATTTTGTTTTAATAAAGGTTACTTAACTACTAGAAAAACTTGTTTTGTGTTCACTTTTTGCATCGTAAAAACACACATATTTTTTGCGCCTATTCTTTTGAATGCGGTCTGGTCTAGCTATAATAACTAACCGCTTTGGCACAACCCTGTTTCCGTCCAGCGCGTAATGTTCTGTTAAATAACATTTCAAACGATTTGAATAATCGCTGCCCACTGACAGACGCACGGCCCGCAGGGCTGCCGCCGGACAAATTGTAATCTGTAACACGTTATTATGGAGACGCTAATTAACGGGGCGACGAGCGCGACGGGCGGCATTTTCGTTGAATCCTAATAGTTTCTGAACGGATATCGCGTCGAGAATTGTCCAAAGTAATTTCGGAGTGTTTTTCTAACGCTCCCAAACTCAATTTTGGAGTTTTAATAAGACAGGCGGAAAATGACGGATGGCTTCGCACGAAAATAAATAAAATATTTGAGAAGTTCACTTATGAGACGTGTCGGGCTTGTTTTAGATTTTTTCAAGGAATTTAGTATTTGCGACAATGTCAAATCGTCGCAAATAGATTTGGTCTACGCAACTATTTTTAAATTTTTAAAAAAATTCCCAAGTGCGAAAAGCTGTTTGTCTAGAAGTATGAGAACAATGAACCAATATAATAACGAGGCTAAAAAGAATGACGCACTCATGTCAAGTGACAGTTGTTTGAATGATCACAACACTACCGAAGATTCCAGAACGGCCTAGCGTAATCTACGGCACGAGAAAGTTTTGATATCAGCATTAGCCAGATATAAATAAGACGCGCCCGGGAGTAGAGTAGTTGTTGTTTTTAGCACGCTTGACAGCGACAACAGAAGCGAAGCGAGCTGCGGGCCAGTGTGGCCAGCCGAGCGTTCATTCGACAGCGAATAATCTGGAAAAGTTCTTACGTAGCGAAATGAACCGGAGCGAATAACACGTGCGGAATGTTTTATGAAACGGATGGAATGTTTTAGTGAATAGCGAATAAAGTGTTAAAGCGATTATAAAGTGTCTGTTTACGAGTTATATAGCGTTAGCTTAAATAGTGTTAAGTGACTTGGTACGTTTTATTAATTAATTTATTAATCAGTTATTAAATTCCAGCGTTTTCCTCGCGCAGCCACGACACGTGACAAAATAATGTTCATATTTTTGTATAATTTGTGCATAAGCTCATTTTATTAAGGATCGAACATTCCTACTTTACAACTATATTACCTTTTTACTCCCTTTATATTAACTCGTGGCGTCTGCTTGCTTGCCGTCAACAAAAACTTTGGATCGATTTTTGACCCTTTTCCCGTGATCCAACCGAGCTGAAACTTGGCAAGCGGACTCGTGGCGACAATCAAGAAGATCTATCAAATTTTCGTTAAAAAAATAATAATTATAGTAGGTATAATTTCGGATTTTTAGAATTTTTATTGGTTTTTTCAAATTGGAATCATTAGAAAAGTTTGATTACGGCGGCCCGATAACGTCGCGGAATATTTTATAAATTTGAATTACTCCGTCGGTATGCATAATAGGTACTTCACTACGAATGTCGAGAATCTAAATTGACTGACAAATGTTTTTAAAATTTAATCTTCAAAGCATGAAGTGTCTTATTAAAGCTCAAAACATCTGACATTTTAGAGACATATTAAATTACTGTAAGTTTAGTGTTATGTTATATGTTTTAATTCGTCTTTAATTGTTGTTATATTTTACAAAGGAAGGGAGTATAGTAAAAACTTGGTTTTTATGGGTTACTTTTTTTAAATTTTAAAAAGCGATGATCAAATGCAAAAAGCTGTTTTTGATTCACAATGACGTAGAGAATGTTCAGGCGCCATCCATCCTTTGACATCGCTTTCGTGGTCCAGCTTGCTTGGAAGTCGTTCATCTTCCACGTCTTGATCTTCATCTCGTTCAAGATCGACGGATCTCTGTGAACGAGGGCCTTGTTACTGTATTTTCCGTGTGTCCGTAACTGTGTCCGTAAATATTTTGCCAATTCTTGGACTAGTTATATTTCTGCTGATAAAAGAAAATCACGAAAATGAAAATTACAAAAAAGTAGTTGATCATGGCAAAAACACAAGATGCGCTTCAAATCAAATATTAACAACACCAAGAATAATAAACAAATAAGGTCTGAGGACACTTGAATATCGAGTTTCAATGTTCTTGAACAATATACAAAGCACCTTTCCCTCAGGCTTAAAAACTCCAAATTCAATGTTAGAACTTAAAAAGTGGTTAATAAAAAACGACATTAGTTATTTACGAATTAAATTAAGTGTTTTATTATGATAATGACTTTTAATAATTAGAGATGTTTATATTTATGTATATTTCTCTTTCTTTTTCCTTAATTTTTGCTATATATATTTTTAATTCGCTATTTTCTTTATTTATTGCTTTTTCCTTAATTTGCTTAAAATTTTTAACTTTGTACTGAAAATTTCTTTTATGTTGTTTTTTGTACTTAATTTTTTTCGTTTTTAATCTCTTATGTTTATAAAGTGAATAATATTTTGTAATAGTGTAACTTACAATTGTAAAAATGAACCTACAGACAAACGTCTTTTTAGTCGTTTTGTGGGACTAAATATTATAAAATGTAAAGAAAATAAATAGAAAAAAAATAAATCTACTCTCGTCACATGTCTTGCCCACTGTAGTCTCCTTGCTTTCACTTTCCTCAGGATATGTGGGGCGATGTACCGTAACCGTTCCCAATCAGAATCGCAGTCTCGCTGCGCAGAAATTCCAATTGAAATAATACATCTAACCTTGATTTATAATGCAGATATCGTTTGTGACGTTTCGTTATTTTTGTTTTGTAAATGGCGTTGAAACAATTTTCTAATTTCTTAAATAGATTAATTTTTTACCGTATACAATAAAAATATATTATAACGAGATGCTAGAATCTGGATTATTTGTGCTCGAAGTTTGTCACTCGGTTATACTGACAACAACACTATGGAATCTTCTAGAATCGTCTAGAATACTCCACATATCTCTCGAGGCGATTAGGTGGAGTCTTGAAGGATCTGTAAGGCAGTGTCACCTATAAAAGAGCTGGCGCACGAATGGCGGGCGAGTCAGTCGTTCGTTACGTTTAACCACAGCGATATTAGTAACAGAGCGAGCTCAGTGTGATCAGCGTCAGTGGTACCAGCGATAATAAATAAAGGAAGTACCTGCCGGCGGGCAAGAAGTTTTTCTACTTGCGAACCTTGAACGGAGTTTTATAGAAAATGGTAGAAACCGTAAAAATAGCTTGAATTAACGATATTTTGCATGTTTCTGTATTAAAGATTTTCATGCTTTATTGATATCATTTTGGATTTTTTGGCTTTTTAAACCATGCTAGAAAAACTATTTTAATGAGTATTAGTTAGAATTATTAAAGATGCACAAAAGTTTGCACTAACAGAACAAAATTAAAATTATTTTTTCATTGAACGAATTTGTATTACTGGGTGCCAAATGTTTTACATACATTGATACTGAACTGGAGCGCACGTTGATTAGCTCTACAAATTACATGTATGCACGGAATTGTGAATATACACATAGCATACCCTAAAATACAAAAGTATCAATCAAATTATCGAAATAAATATTCATGTTCTATCGCATATTCTGTACAGTATTAATTTTGCCAAATAAAATAATAACTTCTGCTCGATTCTGAACCCCCACCCCTGCCCTCACGTAAACCAGCAAAGCATTTTTCCTAATACCTCTTCCCCCCCCATCACCCTTTTCAGGCCACATGGTTAATGAACGATCACTAAGAGTGATTTATTTATTTATTTTATTTCAACGGCTAACACATTTTACACTAAAAAAGATCTTATTCGTAACTAGGCAACATAATGTAGAATAATTAAATAAATAATTAGACCCACATGCACGAGTATACACACAAATATACACATACGTATAATATGATTTTAAAATTAAATTAAATGAAATACTTTCAGATACAACCACAATAACCATTTAATAATGGATTTTTTAATTACTGATTAATTAATTAAACAATCGTACAAAGTCATTTAACACTATTTGACTTAACGCTATTATTTAAATTAAATTATTTCGTAAATTTATCGCTCGTGAATAGACACTGTATAATCGCTTAAGCACTTTATTCACTATTCACTAGAACATTCCATCCAATTTCCGCACGTATTATTTACGAACGCTCCGGTTTATTTCGCTACGTAAGAACTCTTCCAGATTATTCTCTGTCGAATTATCGCTCGCTTGGCCGCCTTGGCCTTCGCAGACTGGCGTTTTGCTGTCATGTGCGCCAAAAACAACAACAACGTTACTCCCACGCGCGGTCCTATTTGTATCTGGCTAGTGCTGATATCGAGCCATCTAGGCGTTCCTAGTGTTTACGAGAACTTTCTCGTGGCTTCCAGACTTTTATAGATGTTTCTCGGGCTTCCCGAAAGCCGTAGATTTGGAATCTTCGATAGTGTTGTGATCATTTCAAACGACTGTCACTTGACATGAGTGCGTGATTATTTTTAACCCGTTACAATAATATTATATAACTAGCTGTTAAAATTAAAATAAATTTGTGAGGGAAAACAAAGGTTCGATTCGAACGGTATAGGTTTGCATCAAAAATATATCAGGGGGAGGGGAAAAGGTAAAAGATAAAAGAAAAGGGGGGAAATTTCAACAATGTTAATCGCCGAGTCCTAAAGAATAATTTTGCAAATTTTAAGTCCGATCGGTCGAACGGTACAGATTTGCATTGAAAATATATCAGGGGGAAGGGAAGGGGTAAAATAATAGGAGGGAAATGTCGCATATGTTCCCTGCCGGGTCCTAACGAATAAGTTTCTAAATTTTGTGTCCGATCGGTCGAACGGTATAGATTTGCATCAAAAATGTATCAGGGGAGGGGAAGGGTTAAAAGAGAGGGGGATGTCGCATATGTTACCCGCCGAATCCTTAAGAATAAATTTCCAAATTTTAAGTCCGATCGGTCAAACGGTACAGATTTGCAGCGGTTAAGCGGTACAGATCAAAAATATGTCGGGGAGTGGGGAAGGGGTAAAAGAATAGGGGGGAAATGTTGCCTATATTACCCGACGATTCCCAAAGCATAATTATGCAAAATTTGAATCGAATCAGACAAACTGTGTGGATTAATATAGAGAATATACAGACAGACAGACATTGAGTTTTGTAGGTATGGATTGCTATTGAAAATCCCTTTATTCGCACAGATCGCGAGGGTGTGTGGTACACATCGCTGTAACGATGGATACGTGAGTGCCAGTAGATAGTATCTAAATATAAATACAATTTCCCGATACTGGGTCCAGGCGGCGCGCAGCTTCTGAAGTCATCTTCCGAGAGCAGAGGAAGCCGATTAGTATTATTGGGCGGGAAGTGACGGCCATCGTTGTGGAGTTATGGCGTCGTTAGCCGCTAACTTCAGACCACACGCGCCAAGCTCGCAGACTTGCTTTTCTAGACCCAGCGCCGTAATGCAGTGACGGATTCAAATTTGTATGTTTACAATTTTCATTTCTTATACGCGGTCGAAAATTTTATTCGTGATTATTAAATAGATTATTTCATCAATAGTGTCAATAATGACCCGTGGACGGTCTGTTAATTAAAAAATAAAATAAAATATTCGGCCGTATTCTGAAATGAGCAATTGACAATTTATTATTGTATCACATAATATATATACATATACATATACATAATATATATAAGAGTAGCTTATTGGTCTTGTGGTTAGGACTCTTGCCTCGTAATCCAAAGGTCGCAGGTTCGAATCTCACTCCAGACAAGCAAGTTAGCCCTATTTTCATAGCACAAGCATTTAGCTTAATTTGAAAATAGTAAGAATATTGATGTAACACGAATTCCGTGTTCGCATGTTTTTTTTTAAAAATAAATAAAAATAAAACATTTTAATGCCGCCAATTTTGACGCTTTAAGATTGACATGTTTGAAATTAATGAATTCAATCAATCAGAAAGCTCTAAAACGTAAACGAACGTTAAGTTATTCACAATTGTAAATAATGAGCTTTCTAATTGACTGAATTAATTAATTTCAAATCTGTCAAACTTAAAACGTCAAAATTGGCGGCATTTCAGTGTTGTACAATATCTGTCAAGATGCAGAAAAAGCAATATTGCTTACTGCAGAATACTGTCGAGTTTCATGTTAAAATTAATCTTGTAAGTTGAACTTTAGAAAAGTCTATCTCAAAAATATTTATTAAATTACTTATTATTAATTACAATTCTAACATTTTAGTAATAAAACAAATCCAAGTACGAAATAAAAAAGCGCATTGTACGCCGTGCACATGTGGTTACTAACGTCAAGTGTTCTGCTGCATCACTGTCTAGAGTGAAGCGGTCGTATAACTTTGTCTATTTCTCGCACAGATATCGTTTACACATACATTGACAAGTTTACATGTATTGGTGTACACCATTGACGTATTATAATATAACCACGTTATTTCCATACTAGCCGGCTTTCATATGTAGCAAATATTGCATTGAAAGAGACAACTTAATTGCATGCTTGACAAATTAAAACATTCCGGTCTAACCACAATTTACAACCCTAACATAAAATACAAAATAAAACAGTGGATCCGAAACAAGAGGAGAGATAAAATAGGCACACTTACACAAACACACTAACACAATATAACCTCTTATTTATTATTTATATATTTTCTATTATGTTACTTTAAATACTTTATTATGCATTTACTATGTTTTGAACCTACACAATATTGTAAACTATGCCTGTCTCAACACAGATATTTCTAGTGAGACAGGCACAGTCCAAACAAAATTTAATACTAAAAATTAAATAGAAATAAATAAACAAATCACGGCACACTTATTTCACAAACGCTCTCCGTGTAGACAGAAAAATCAGGTAATTTGAAGTCGTGGTGACTAAAACTTGTGACTAAAACATACTCATTCTTACAATAGTGTACGATTCTCTGTTCCTTTTTCCCCGGGACTTTCTTTTTCGGCGTAGCGTCACGCCCGATCACAAAGAAGGTCCATTCGATAACGAATGCAAGTAAGGCAATCACCTTACTTTTGAGTTGCCAATATTTCACGCTTGTAACGTATCAACAGTTTATTTATTTATCTATTTATTTATTTATTTTATTTATTATATTTTGGGGAAAATTAACAGCAAATCAACATCTTAACAAATATAAAATAATGTTTTTAAAATTATGCCAATTACAAATTTTCCAATGAATATAGTAATTTAATTTAACAGCGAGTGGAGAGGGTGGAGGGGAATGTGGGACGGGAGTAGAAGGGAAGATATATTGTACTTATTAGTTTGGGTGCGGTTGTGTAGATATTGTTTGTTTTATGTTTCTTATCGTTGAGTTGAAAATGTCAATGTGGTGATAGTTTGTGTTAAATGAATTTGTGGATCTGTACATAAAGGAGTTTTGTTTTGAGTTGGTCTTATAAAAGGGGAGATGAAAAGTACGTGAATGTCTGTTATTGCGAGTTGGGATGTGATAAGATATTCATTTATTTATATTTATATTAACGGACATAGTGCAATAAAATATAATACATAACATGAACAATATATAATACATCAGAATAAAAATTATAGCAATTTAAATACAAAAGCAAGGACAAATGAAAATTACTAACAAGATGGAGACAAGGTCTGGACTATCTAATCAGAGATTGTTTAAATCTGGACAGACTTACACCAAAGAAGTCCAGATCCTGTCTTGAATTTATAAGACGACATAACCGTGACATGGGAGCATGAAATCTATAATTGGTTCTATGATGGCTAAGGAACAACACTTCATTATTTCTGAGTCTACGGGAAGGGATATTGAATTTTATTTGGCCCAGTAACGAAGGCACATCAGTGTGGCCGTTTAATATTTTGAATATAGTGATTAAGTCAGTGTTTTCTCTACGTTGAAGAAGTTCCGGACTATCAACTAGATTGTGTGTTATTTTGAATGACATCACCGCGTCAGCTATGTTTCTTCGACGAGTTAGAGTCTGCATGTTAAAAAACTTCGCAGAGTCTTCATTGCTTAAATCATATTATATCATTGGTATACACCATGAAGTGCCATGAGGAAGCAATTTTCTTGTATTTGAATAGATTATCTGCGAATCTTTTGCTATTTCTTTTATTGATTTCTGTAGTACCTATCCTTTGTCATCTGGGATAGGTACATACAAAATCAGTATCCAAATTTGTTCCACAATAATCAATATATATATATACATAAAAAGAAAGCCGTGTTTCCCTATCCGCCAAGTTTTCTCCACAACCAGCCACAACCACCCACCGGTGGTTATGGTGGTGGATAGCTCTTGGTGTCACATCGAAAATATGCGAGTTTGGTGGGGGTGGCTGTGCGTGGGTGACGAAAATGTGCTTTCTAGCACATTGTTTTGTTATGGGAAGGCCGCAAATGCTTCAGATTGTTTCAAAATAGGCGCGCTGACTGTGTCGGTGAGTCTAGAAGGTTCCGGAAAAACCTGCTCTAGAAATTTCTGCAAGAAGAAGGTTCTAAACTGAGTGGCGGACATTCGAATTTCTTGAATGTTCTGGAAGGAGAATGTTCTAGAAGGTTCGCAAAAGTTCTATGACGATTCAAAAAGTTTTCTAAAAATCTACGCTTGTTATATATATATAGTATTGTTATATTATTCTTCGAAGTCCTCGTTTAATAAGCGTCGGCGCTTCCCAAAATAGTTCCCGACATGATGTCCACATAAAAGTAAATTGTCCACAGCCTCATGGAGCAACTTCAATTATGGATCTTTTATGAGCGCCGCAGAGATCGTTGCGTATATCTGGTCCGTGACCGCGCATCAATGTCTCGTTACACGTAACGTCGTGTTGTGACTCCTGATGAAATACTATTATGGAAGCCATTCATTTGTGAAACCCCTGAATTGGAAATTATTTGGAGCAAATTTTAATGGTGATTTAAAGGGGGGAAAATAATTTTTCTTGTGTAACTTTGTGAAAGGACATTTCAAGTTACATTAAAAAATGGTAACCGTGTTTATTTTCACTATTTATTTATAACGATTAGAATGTTTTCGATACTAACGCATCTTCAGTAATGTTACTAATACTAAACTTATGACTAAGGGACGTCACGAGGGGTGGGTTGGGTTTTAGAATTGGTGGGTATGTGGGCGTGGTCATTAAGCGCAGAAAAGGGGACGTGGTATGTAAAGTGCCTTCAATGAAAAAAAAAATTGATCGTAATTATTGAATATAAAATGAGCCAAAACTCCGATTTTTTTTAAATGCTGCTGGTTCCACGGTACAGTTGAGTGGCCCGAATTAAAAACTAAAATAGAATTGATATGGTCGCAAGAATTATGAAAGCTGTGATACTTTAAATTGTCGACATTTTCGCCACGTATTTTGATATTTTTTTTTATTACTATTATTAAGTTCTATTTAGATACAATTTGAACATGTTTAATATAATAGTATGTATGCATAATGTTATTGTTGATATTTGTGTTCTTAGTCCTCCTCACTAGGAGTTCCTGTGCTGAGGCGGACTAGTTTACACCTATTTATTTTCTATTTTTAAATTTCTACGTAGTTTTTAATACTCCTTTTAATTTCTCTGCATCGACTTGATTCAGCCATGCTTTTATATATTTTTTTAACTCTTCAATCTTTTCAATATTTTTGAAGGTTGGGGGAAGGATGTTGTAGAGTTTTGTTGCAAAATAGATATAGCTTCTTTGGCCAAAAGTTGTGTGAAAAAGGTATTATTGTTTGGTTGACATGTCTTTCGATTAAAGAAACAAAATATTTAATGTTATTTTGAAATCTTCCTGTTAGGCACTACCCTATCATTTCGTCCTTCTTATATGACTGCAGGAATGCAAAGCCTCGATTATCAATGAGGACATAATTTGGAAACAAAAGAGGCATTATTATCTCCATGAAAGTGTTTTTCTCGAAATAAAAACTTTTTTTAGAAATTACTTTTTTGGCTAACTTTAAAGCTTTCTTTATTTAAATCTATCACCAATACGTGACTCACTTAACACAATAATGATACAATTATTTACGTAATCAAAGTCATACAATATTGCATGTCTCAAACTGCAGAACAGATGTAATGAATAGGCACTCTATAACGCATAGTGTGCAACATTTAAACGGACTAAACGGTCATTTAGATGTATTTAATGACATTTAAAGCAGTAGATAGGATATCGTTTCTATAAAAGGTTCTCACCTCATATATTTCAGGATGAATGGAGCAATCTATCATGCAATTATTAAAAAAAATAATCTCATCTTGTATCACAAAAACTATTATTAGTTTATCCCCATTCAATTTTTCGTAATAACCAACCGGTTTCAGAAACAATGTTCCTTCGTCAGGGTATACTTAATACTTACTATTAGTATGTAAATTAAGTGATGATAAACAAAGTTAATTTATTCACAATTAGTAACTACAAAGTAAAGCAAAATACAATAGTATTTGTTAATTTTGTTTAAATTTTAAGAATTCTTGAGTCATTTTTTGTGGTAATAATGAATTAGACGAATCTATCAATAATTATCAATGGTTATTTATGTTTTTCGCATTTTAATCTATTTCCATTTAAATGTATAATACAATATTGAAATTACTAACCACAACGTTGAAACTTTTATTTTTAAACCATAAACATTGGCTATACAATCCAAGGTTTGATTCTCAACATATATGGATATTAATGCACCCATAATTTGCCTCTGAACTGTGGCGACTGGACATAAAAAAATAAGGAGTCCACATAATATTCTGTATTTTATTAAATAACTTGTATTTTCACATCACCGTATACAGCACTGTGTGAGATCATCAATTGGCATAAATATTACCAAATCTGACGCAATGTTTTATGTCGAAAATCATGCGTTATTTACTGAAATGTGTATGAAAATAATCAATTTTCCTTGTATGGCAGTTATGCACACATATAAAGTGTTCAAAAAGTTATTTATTTGGACACATTCAGAATACTCATGTCACTTTATTGCCTTTCTCTGGCCACTTGTGCGATACTTCGGGATACTCTGTGCGATACTTCGGGACAATAAAGACAAGACACGGCGCTGTAGCGAGACGTTCTGACAAATGAGTAACATTCCGGATTATTCTCCGAAATCTCCGACATCTGTGCGTTGTTTTTTGGCATTAGATATAATACAAGAGACTTTAACACTATAAATTCCATTAAATTATTATATACGTCTCTAGTACGAACTCAATTAGAATCTAATTCTCCTGTATGGTCTCCACATTATACTGTTCACTCCAATAATATTGTGCAGCACAAATTTTTGAGAGTTGTTAAATTTAAATTACACATACCAATAATGGACATAAATTATAATTTTCTATTGTCTCTAATTAAACTAAATAGATTATCCGATAGAAGGAAAATTGCTGTATAAAATCGTAAATAATTATTACAACAGTTCAGAATTAACGCAGCTAATTTTTTATCACATCCCTTCCAGGAGCACTAGACAAAGTATATCGTTTCATTGTGACAATGTTAGTGTAAATTATCTCTATAGCTCACCTATTAGAAGGCTCCATAGGCTAGGAAACGAGTATGGCTACCTATCGGATGTTTTTTCGGAAACACTAGCCGCCTACAAGAAAGCTCTTTTGGACGAATTCGGTCGTTTATAATTGGTTATTGATGTCATGTCTATCTCTTGTTTTTAGATATTTGAATTTTGCATTTCATTTTATTTTACTGTCATTTTTATTGCTTCTTGAGTTTCAGATTTGATTTGTTTACAATTATTTCATTTTGTTGTAATTTTGTTGCTTCTTGAATTTCAGACATAATTATTTTAATTTGTTGTAGTTTTATTGATTGTTGACTTTCATATTTGATTTGATAACTATTATTTCATTTGATGTAATTTTGTTATACTTTATGTTAAGTAATGTTTTATTTTTCTTTATATATCACTTTATTAATTGTTTTTGATAGAATTATACCATATCTCCTTTTTTATTATTACCTATCAATCTAAACATGTTTATATATATTGTTTCTTTAATGGTACGTTGTACCGTGTATTAAATAAATAAATAAATAAATAAATAAATATGGACCGGTCTTATAAACAAAATACCAAATACAAGTAAATCTACAATTAAAGAATGGATTGCATTTCGTTAGTAAATATCCACTGGCGAACACTATGGTCTAAACGTAAATATTAGCAAGACTAAGTTTATGGTTTTTAGCCGCGAGAATCATCCAAATGTGTTCCTTCAATTGAAGGGTTTCAACACTGAGAGAGTAAAATAGTTTAAATATTTGGGTAATATTATACTGACAATCTGGACCCTGATACGGAGATATCAAATCAAATGCAGAATAGAGACAGCCCGTGCATCTTTTAATAAGATGAAAAGTCTACTCTGTAATGACGACTTAAACTTGAAGCTCATACAGAGGTTGATCAAATGCTGCGTATGGTTCTACTTTACGATGTTGAAGCACTGAATCGCCTAGAGACGTTGGAAATGTGGATACATCCTAAAATGTTAAGGATATCTTGGACTGACATGACTAGCAATATTGAAGTATTACTTAGAGCAAATACAAATACAGTTACTCAACGCAGTAAAGATCCGTAAAATTTTATACTTTGGTCATATAATGAGAGGCGAAAAGTACTCCATCCTTCAGCTCGTCATGAAGGGGAAGATTGAGGGTCACAGAGGGGTCGGAAGGAGACGGCATTCCTGGCTTGGAAACATCCGAGAGGGGACCGGGATAAGAAGCGTGGAAGAGCTGTTCCCCACTGCCCTGGACAGGAAAACTTTCTCCCAGATGATCGCCAACGTCGAGGGGACCCGACAGGGCACATGAAGAAGAAGAAGTAAATATTACAGACGCTCGTCTTATAAAACTTTTTTGACCGTCCGTGCACTAACTACTCTTGTCTATGATTCTAGAGTTGTCAGAGGCGAATTATATCTCTTTTCTATGAGAACTAAACATAGCTTCTATAAACATAACCTAAAATTTCTCGCTCGCACCGGATTTTTTTAATACTTTCCACAACACTACACTGGCAGTAACTTTGAAACCCCAACAAAGTCTGCAGCAGCTAATAATATTGATCCAAGAGTATAGAATCTCAAGGTAACAAGCAATCGTATGGTTTGTGATAATGTCAGTTTCCTACGCGTGCGCCTTTTTAAATTTTGCCCAATATCTTCTAGAAACTCTTAAGCAGACCTTTTCGATAAGCGCAAACGGTATATAAAATCTTCGTCATCTAAAATATTAAAATAATCCATTTGTATATTGAAGACTATTTCTCGTCGAGTTTGTTTTTCATTCGACGAATTTGAATACAATAATAGCTCGACATCGCTATCTGAAAACATTTTTCCTTGAAAATGTAGCAGCAGTCAGACAGTATTTATGTGCATGTAAAACAAACAGCATGAAACGCAAATTGATAACGGACCTAACCTTAAAAAATAATATGTCAATCATCCATCCATCCATCCTCAGCGTTACAACCCTTGGTAGGTCCTAGCTGCCCCAAGAAACTCCTCCATGCTGCTCTGTCGCTGGCTGCTATTTTCCAGTTTTGCTGCCCCAGGGCCCGGCAGTCCGCAACGACACCATCTAACCACCGCAGTTTTGGTCTTCCGACACTTCTTCCACCCATTGGGTCATTAAACAAAACTCTTTTTGGGGGCTCCAGATCACCCATACGGTGTAGATGTCCCAGCCAGCGCAATCTGTTAATCTTAAAGAACTTGACTACGCTGATGTCCTGGTAAAGGTCATAGAGCTCGGTGTTGTATCTTTTCCGCCATGTTTGACTGTCGTTAATAGGTCCATATATTCGGCGTAAGATTTTTCTTTTAAATGTGTCTAGTCTTTTTTCGTCATGCTTAGCTAAGCAGCATAAACGCAAATTGACAACGGACCTAACCTTAAAAAATAATATGTCAATCTGTCATACTTCTGTAAATTTCAGCCAACGGACGGTAAACTAGTGGTTCGACTGTCGGTAAATTTTACTAAAATTTGACTAACGGTTTGTTATAAGACGAAAAAATGACGTTTATATCAAATTTCGGTTTATTTGGTCTGAAATTTAACTAACGGACGTTTATAAGACAGGCCCTAAGGAGCTTGAAAATATATACTACTATTTGGAAGATCTAGAGCTGCCGCCTAATAAAGAACCGTGAATACATTGACATGCAACTTTATTAATGTCAAATGAATGCAATGATTTCGTTGTGATTCCACTACTGATGGGATAACATATTATATAAAGTAGGGATGAATCCGCTACCGATATATCGACGATATCGCGGGTTTTCCGATATATCGGAATCGGCGATATTAATTTGCCGATACACCGATACATTTTGAGTTTCACACTATAGATAATCTATGTGTAAACGCACCATCTTTGCGCTTAATTCGTTCATGTTTAAACGCGGCACAATTTGTCTACACTCGGGGAATCACCGCGTTCCATGATTTCATTCAGAACACGGAATACATGTCGCATCAACATTCTTACTATTCTCAAACTAAGCCTATGCTATAAAAAAGTAACCCATAAAAACCAAGTTTTTACTATACTCCCTTTCTTTGTAAAATATAACAATAATTAAAGACGAATTAAAACATATAACATAACACTAAACTTACAGTAATTTAATATATTTCTAAAATGTTAAATGTTTTGAGGTGTCAAGATTTTGATAGATTCAATTATCATCAATATCGTACCTTATGAATTTCCAGCGTCAAATGATTTAGTCAGAATCAGATTTGAGTAATGTAGAATTCTTCAAAACTAAGCAGAAATCTAAAAGAAATAAATTATTATGTGATTTTTTCCCAAAAAACCCAATTTTGCTGTCATCTGTGAACCAATTGTTTTGTAAATTTTTGAAATTCGTAGTGATGTACCTATTATACCGACGGAGTAATTCAAATTTAGAAAATATTCCGCGACGTTATCGGGCCGCCGCGCCGTTGCTAATCAAACTTTTCTAATGATTCCAATTTGAAAAAACCAATAAAATTTCTAAAAATCCGAAATTATACTATAATTTTTTATTTTTTGTAACGAAAATTTTATAGATCTTCTTGATCGTCGCCATGAGTCTGCTTGCCAAATTTCAGCTCGATTGGATCACGGGAAAAGGGTCATGATGAGCGTCATGACCGCTACACCAATAAGCTACTCATGCAATAATCTGAACGTAATATTCTGTTTAATTACAATTTTTAAAATTTCATTATAAATATTCTAAATAAATATGATACAAGTAATTTCGTCTGTTTCTAATCTAAACCCACAACTTTTTACACCTTTTGAAATCGTCACTGTCCGCATCGGTATCGTCGATAATTTTTTATAAATGTCGGTTTCGATATCGTATCGGCAAAAGTATGTATCAGTGCATCCCTAATAGAAAGGTTGTATTTAACCACTAGACCTATGTAAAATATATAAATTAGAAGTAGCGTGTAGTAGGCAAAAATGTATAATATAATTAGAAGACGATTTGTATATAGTACCTGATAAAATCCGATATCTGACTAATTTAAATTATACTTTTTATTCTTCTGTTTCTTTTCACTACACTGCAAACGAAAAAATTGTGATCAATCAATGTTTTTTTTTAATTGAATTATTTTTATATTTCATTAATAATATATTAAAATTCAATTTATTTTAAATTTCACTAAAAAATATTTACATAAATGATAATGTCTTCGAGAATAAACATATTCCTGTACAAAAAACAATGTCGAATAAAATGATAAAAATCTCGCAAAAATTGTTTTTACAATTTTATTTATGGTGTATTAAAGTAGACGATTTGTATATTATACCTAATAAAATCCGAAATCTGACAAATTTCATTTTTTCTTCTTCTGTTTCTTTTCACTTTGAGGCAAACGAAAAAATTGTGATCAATGAAAAATTTATATCAATCAATATTTATTAAAATTTAACTCATTTTAAATTTCATTTATAATAATTATTATAATTTAATTTATTTAAAATTTCGCTAAAAAAATTTACATCAATGGTAATGTCGTCGAGAATAAACGTATTCCTTTACAAAAAACACTTCGAATAAAATGATAAAAATCTCGAAAAAATTGTTTTTAGAATATTATTTGAGGTGTATTAAAGGAAATGAATTTTTCGTAATCGATATGAGTTACTGTAATGATGGTTCAACTTTTTGCAAAAAATAAGTCAGAAATATTGAAAAAAAAGATGCAAACCTTGATATTGCATATCTCCATAACGATTTAGTCATGCCGGTATGCAAAAATTATCACTGTTTATGTTTCCAGTACTATTTAAATTAACAAAACAAAAAATTTAATGCCACATTACCTCAGATTGTACATTTTGGTGAAAAAATTAAAAAATTCCCTTGGCATAGACTTGCATAGACTAGGAAACACAAAGTATATTCTTAAACAAAAACTTACAGATATTATGTAATTGTATAGAATTTACGCAAAAAAAATTTAACGGCCGGAGATGGGACTTGAACTCCGGGCCAGCAAACCCGAACCGGCCGCTTAACGCAAGTTGCTACCGCCGCCTGAACCGTCAAAAATATACTATAAATATACACTAGGGCTTAGCAAAGATGCGAATCCATGTTCTATCATTTTTGACCGGATACACCTAGGTATTTCTGACTATTGCATTATAAAAAGCGGATTGTTTCAAAATGGAATAAAAATATTAATTAATTAAAAAGAGACTACATTTAAAAATTTTTGTTAACTTACCAAACTGCCGTGGCGAAATTGGATAACTCGCCTTCCCTGGATAGAATGGAGGTCCGTTGGTTCGAATCTCGGTAGCAGTTAAAATATCTGTTCGTTCATTAGATTTTTCTGTATTTCTTTTCTAATTGATTAATAAAAAAAATGTTTAGTACATAATATATTGTTTGCGGTGACAAGAAGTTAAGGTAGCCCAGATCACTATATATTAAACCACCACTCAAGTACAGGGTGCGTGAGTTCCAAGGTCAAGGAAATGTATTTCGTCAGACATAATAATTAACGATCCGTTTCGATTCATTATTTTTTTAGATTGACAATTTCAAAAAAGACGGACGGTTTTTCCGAATTTTTCGTTTCAGATATTCGAAGCGCGGAATTCGTAAATATGAAAGTTAATTAAAGGCGTCAAATATAATGAATGGTGTTTACTGGCGCACTTGAAAACGTTTGTTTTTTTAAGCCCAATAAACATTCCGGGTGCCGCTGGTGATATAGACCCACCGGCGAGCGGTCCCACGTGACAGATGTTAACGTTCGGCCGAGTAATGAATGGCAGTATATCTTTCGGAAATGGTACAAGATTCTTCTCCCGGTAGGGGTGACCCAAATCATCGCAAATTTAATCGAATATATCCGTTGAGATTGTATTCCCGTATTTTATTTTATTAGATTGTATTATCTTATCGAATTTTACCTAGTTGTATATTTTTGTTGATAATTTATATAATTATATTTATAATTATGTATAATTATAATTCATACAATATACAGGGTTTTTTGTAAAACATTAGTAACCTCGCAGGACTATATTCCTGCCTTGATTATGAGTCGAAAATGTTCAAGCTATTATGACCTAATATCAATAGTTAAGGAGATATGTGACACCAAAGTTTGCATTTTTTTTTCAATATTTCTGACTCATTTTTTGTAAAACGTTGGACTATCATTACAGTAACTTATATCGAATATGAAAAATTCACTCCCTTTAATACAAGTCAAATAAAAAAATAAAAACCTTTAAATTCCAATTGGAATTTTTTCAAGGTTTTTATCATTTTAATTAACTTGTACTGAAAAGAATCAATTTTTCGTAATCGATATGAGTTACTGTAATGATAGTCCTACGTTATCAAAAAATAAGTCAGAAATATTGAAAAAAAAATGCAAACTTTGATGTCGCATATTTCCTTAACTATTGATATTAGGTCATAATAGCTTGAACATTTTCGACTCATAATTGAGGCAGGAATATATTCCTGCGAGGTTATTAATGTTTTACAAATAACCTTGTATAATGGTCAGTATGTTGGGCGACCAGCAAACAATACCTCAACAAACTGTATACAACGGAAATGTCACTGGTCAGCGGGTGTGACACCGCTAGACTAAGTTCCAAATAAGCACAAAAGAGATAGCTTTAAAATAGCCATATATTTTTCAAGCTGTCAAAAGTGTCGAATTGCAACGATAGATCATGCTATTTCAATACGAAATCAAGACATGAATAAACGTCACATCAGATAAACCTTGCACTAGCGTATTTACTTACGTATCCTTGCTAGACAAAAAGGTTGCGAGGAAACGAGACAACCATACGGAGTACCGACGCTTAAAATATATGAGAACGCAAGTCATGCTCGCGTAAAATTATCCGAATTTTAAATGTTTTAAGTCTAGAATTTAAAAAAGCGTATTTATATTTCTCCATAATTTATGTATTGTAAAAAATAGTCAACAACAATTTTTCTTATATCACTGTTTTTTAATTTAAAACTTATGTCACATAAGCACATTTAGATCTTATTTTGACTTCCGACTGAAATGTCAAAACACCTGTGAATTTAATTTAATTCAAATAATTTTTATCTAAAATAAACAAAAAACTACTACAACACTATATATTGAATTAAAAAGAAAATTAACAAGATTTATCTATATTTTAAAAATTATGTCGTAAATTAATATCTTACTTGACTTTCAATTCTCAAAGATATCCCACGAACATAGCGACGCATTCAAGGTCACCAAAGCACACATCATGACAGCGAATGTGATGTACGTTTAATATTAGATTATGAGTAGAAATGCAACTTAATACAAAACTAGTTTAAAAAACCTTATTATCTGCGATGAATAGATTGCTTTTGAATATATAATATGATATTATTTTGAATTAATGTCAAATTTGGCATAAAAACACGTTTTAAAGTGATTTTGTTATGAAAAAATGAATGAGCTGCCTAAGTGCATCCGCCTCTCCCGGCTGGCGCGCAGTTCTGATCTGCAAACTGCGTAATTTTTTGACACATTTCATACTTTATGAATTTTTGTTTTTAAGTATTAATGAAGATGTTTTTATTAAAAAACTAACTTTAATTAAGTTAATAAAGCCTAAAAATACAAGAATAAATAGAATATACTGTTTAAAATCATCTCTTTATATGAATGAAAGCATTTGAAAATCATCACAAATAGTAAAAATTTTTGCAAGTTTGAAACATTATAACTTTATTAATATTGAATATTTCTTAATTCCGTTAAATTTTCTATATAATTACGTATCAAAAAATATATTACGCTTACATACAAATATAAAACACACGTCTCTTCGCCTTAGAACATTAAAAACGTTTTTTTTTGCCGCGGCCTGTGGATTAATGCCTTTATTTTTCTCAATTATTGTAAATAATTTTCACTTAATTACTTTTATACAAGGCCAAAGGTTTTATCTAAGTTATCGCCCTAAAAAAATACAATCTATTGTATACATTCTGATATAAATGAATAATATAAACTCACATTTTCGTAAAAAAACGCCGAAACATGCATTTGCAGTGAATGTGCCGCCTTAAAGACAAAACAAAAGAGATGACATGTGGTCACGTCCAGAGACGCCCAGAAGACCATAAGTTGAAGATTGTCATAAACCAGTCGACGATAAAACGCAAACGTGGACGACCGCCCGTCACTTGGTTTTCGAAAAAGGAGAAGAAGAAAGAAGATTAACTCGACGACAACACAGCACAAAACCGTGCTCAGTGGAGAAAGCGCACAAGGTTAATGGGAATAAAGGTCTAGGAAACGGAAGAAGAAGATAATTTATGTAATTGTTAATTTGAAAATTCGTAGAGTTTTTTTATAAGATACAATTCAGTGTTTTTAATGTGAAGCATCCAATTATGGAGATAATCACAGAGACGAAATAATTTATATGAGAAAAATGTATGGAAGTCTTTTTATAGGATGGCCCAGGATTTGAAGTAAGGGATCAATTTTCACAATGTAAGGGAAATAAACGTAGCTATTTTTACTCCCTTTAAATTAACTCGTGGCGTCTGCTTACTTGCTTGCCGGCTTTTCGACCCTTTTCCCGTGGTCCAATCGAGCTGAAACTTTGCAAGCAGACTCGCGACGACGATCAAGAAGATCTATTAAATTTTCGTTAAAAAATAATAATAATAATAGTATAATTTTGGATTTTTCAAATTTTTAATAGTTTTTTCAAATTGGAATCATTACAAAAGTTTGGTTACTAGCAACGGCGGCCCGATAACGTCGCGGAATATTTTCTAAATTTGAATTACTCCGTCGGTATACATAATAGGTACTTCACTATGAATTTCGAAAATCTAAATTGACTGACAAATGTTTTTAGAATTTAATCTTCACTTCAAAAACTTCAAAGCATGAAGTGTCTTATCAAAGCTCAAAACATCTGACATTTTAGAAATATATTAAATTACTGTAAGTTTAGTGTTATGTTATATGTTTTAATTCGTCTTTAATTGTTGTTATATTTTTCAAAGAATGGGAGTATAATAAAAACTTGACTTTTATGGGTTAGTTTTTTAACTAATTTTATAGCCGGAACGCAAATATAAACTTAATTGTAATGAATGTTCGTCATTCTTATGTGTAAAGCGGCACGTTGTTTTAATATAAAAATAGAATAATAAGAAAGAAAAAAGAAGAAAAACAGAAAAGGAAGAATAAAAAAAGAAACTGATATGCGCAAGTAAAAATAATTTCGAAGAATTCTCAAACCAACTACTAGAGACAGGCCACACTTTTAAAAAAAGAAGAAGGCATTGGAATTTACGTATAAATAAAATAAATTTTTAGAAAGTCCCCTAACGCTAAATCTAATACAATTAATAATCAATAAATTTTAAGGAACAAACCAATATTTAACATATTTTCCATTTCATGTCTCTCTGTCAAGCTTCACTCCTTCCCCTCACCACAAATGAAGCCACGCCCCCTTGCGTTGGAGTTCTTCACAAATTTAATTTATGAATGTTATTGTGCGTTCTTCCTGATGAAGATACAGTGGTATCGAAATCGGTAAATAAAATAAAATGTTTTATTAAAATTTGTTAATTTTTTGATATTTATTATATTTATATCAACTGGTAAATTTGTATGATTCAGTTGCTACGTATGACAGCCATAATAATATAAAAAAATATAATAATTTTTTCATTTAGCTACGTCACAAAATCACAGAATGCATAATCCCGAGAACCGCTGATCCTAAGAAAATTCTCTTTGTGTGGAAGTATGATTAAGCATTTCGTGGAATTATATTATTTGGATAAGGATGCGTGCCTTGGCGCAGCCCTACAGTGCGTAATGCAATGTAGAGAAGTGAGTTAGGACGAACAAATGTGTCAAACAAAATAGAGCAAAAGGAGATGTGGAGAACAGGGGCGGCCAAGGACTGGTAAAGTGCTGCTCAAAAATATAAAAATTTTAAAATAATCAAAATCGTTCGCGACGAAAATAAAGTATGGACAGACTGTTTTAAATCATTTATTTTGGTTTAAATTATTATTTTTTCATATTGTATAAAGTAATTAATTTTAAAATAATTTAATTTAATAATATCGTAATGAGATAGTAATATAAGAAGTAACTGCACACTATCGAAATCTCTGTAAATAACTGGAAGCCAGTCGATCATTCTCGAAGTATCGCGAACCGACATTGTGCATATAAGCGATGACGGGCAGATGCGCAGTTCAGATTTGTTTGACAACCAACACACGACCATAGAGGATAGTGAATTGGGAACCCGCGCGATACCATAAACAAAACAAAGAGTAAAGCGAAAAAGAAAAGTAGGTACCTACCTACATATTTGTGAAATATTCGGAAGTGACAAGAATTGCTTATTACAAAATTATTGTGAATTAAAGAACGGTGCAACGATTTAATTCGCGTCCTGTGACTTGTTGAAAAATTTAATTATTAATTAATTTATATTTCTTGCCTCCCACAGCCACAATCCCTTGGCAATATTTCAGGCCTACAGTACCTATTCAGGTCTTTCATTTATTTAGTTGATAAATTGAAAAAAAGTGACCCTAAATATCAATTCATTCTAGATTTGCGGCTAAGAAAAAAAAAATTGCATACTTTTACAGACGGAATATTATTACGTATTATGTTTGTGTTTATTCTTTAGTTTATTTCTTATGCATGTAATATATAGGGTTTCATTGAATATTTTTTTGTTTATTTCATACTATTATTTTCATACTAGCTAACTCGCGCGGCTTCTTACGCGTAGATTTTTATTAATTGTGTATTTGCCTTAACTTATAGATAAACGTTTTTTATATATTAAATATATTTTATTTAAATTACTAAATATTTTTTACCGTTTACGGCAGTGTTCGTAAAAAACTCATCGTTTGACCATTCTGTCGTCGACTTTAGTTGTAAAATAGCCTATGTCTACCCTGAAAGTCCATTCTAAATATCAGTGAAAGAATTTTCGAAATCGGACGAGTAGTTTCTGAGGATGCCTCCTACATCCAACCTTACAAATACCTCTTTATATATTAGTTTAGATGAGTGATATTTTTCAAATTATTGATTGCTAGCAATGAGCATTTATAACAGATTTAACGAGCACTTTTTGAAATTTCACATATTTTTTCTGTATATTTTTATCTTAAAATTTTTAATGCTCAGAATGATATTAATTAAATATATAAATTACAATTAGATAGAGCATTGCTTTACAATTAGATAGAGCATTGCTCCCTATCAGTATTTAATTCAATAAATTTACCGCAACAGGAATAGAGGGCGTCCGCGAAAGACCTGGCATGATCAGATATTACAAGTACTTGAGGATGACCCTGTTAAAAGCCGCAACAACCGTAGAACTTGTATGAGAAGATGTAAGAATGTGGCCGAAGCAAAAGTGGTGTGCCAGGATAGAAGAGTGTGGTGTTCAATCCTCTCTGCCTACCCCTGCAGGGAACGGCGTGATGGTTAGTTAGTTAGTTTTTTAATTAACCGTACCCGAGAACAAACATAAATTAAAAATCAAAATGACATATTTAAATCGATGTAAAAAATGTTTTCGATTTCTGGCCCGTTCGTGTATACCTCAGCCAAATCTGTGAGGATCCCTTCAAGGGAACATTCCAAAATTAATTAGTTCATTTGTAGGGTCGATGGAGCTACCGGATTCTCCAATTTGTCTTCCAGATCTACCCTTCAGGAGTCACACGGGAGGGGGTGCGCTCCATCCATCAGGGGATGATTTGTAAACGTGTTTTTATAACACTCGGACTGGCGGAAAACTACCCGTTGTTGCACCTTGGCACCTATCATAATATGATAGAACTTCTTTATCCGGTATCCTATGTCACATAGCATCATAAAACATATATTTTGATATAACATAACATATTTTGTTTGAAGTGTTCATTTAATATACATTTGTCACTTATTTTAATTCAAACAAACTTTTTTTTTTGCTGCTGATTTTCGACATTTTGGTGTCATTTACATGTATTGTTTAAACTTTTTTGTTTATATTATCATTGCTTTATATTTTTATTCTTTATATTTATACTTGTCCTTTATTCTTCCTAGGCTTATATTGTGCTTGATATGTTTTACTTTAGTTTTTTTTTTTATAAAAGACGTTTGTCTGTAGGTTCATTTTTACAATTGAAAGTTACACTATTACAAAATATTATTCACTTTATATACATAAGAGATGACAATTAAGTACAAAAAACAACATAAAAGAAATTTTCAGTACAAAGTTAAAAATTTTAAGAAAATTAAGATAAGAAAAATATATAAAGAAAATAGCAAATTAAAAATATATATAGCTGAAATTAAGGAAAGAGAAAGAGAAATATATATAAATATATACATCACTAATTATTCATTGACATTATCATAATAATACACTTCACATCATTTCAATATTAATATAGTTCATATACATAAAACTTAAAATAAATTAATTAATTAACTAAAAAAAATAAGACAATAAATAAGAAAATACAGATATATAAGACAAAGGTATCTATTTAAGATACAATATGTTGTGTCACTCTGCCCTCCCAGAAAACTTTCAAAATGCGTCTACAGAATTACATCTCATAAGCCTCAACAAAACTCAAAATATGTAATAAGGGTGCAAAAAACGACACAAAAATTAAATATTTTTTTAAATCGGTCTCTTTTAAAACATAAATTGATATACCTAACACTATTTAACTCATTTAGAATTAATTTTCATTAATTACAGATAATCGTTTGCTTTGCAATATTTTTGAAAAATAAAATCAGGTCACTCAACTACATACAGGGTGTCTGCTATTTATGGCTAGTAAAAAAAATTGTGGCATCCTTCTTCATTCAATTTTGAATAGAATGTTATCTTTACACTTTAGGTAGGTGGCATGTCAACAAAACAAAAGTGATATTAAATTTTACATTTTTTTTTTCAATATTTCTGATAAAATCTTCTGTAAAACTTTAGAGAATCATGGAAGTAATTTATCTCGAATATTAAAAATTTATTCGCTTTGATACAAGTCTAATAAAATTATTAAAATAATGCAGAAATTTGAAGCAGATCTCCTTAACTAATCACATATTACCCAAAGTGTAAAGAATATTTTCTATTCAAAATTGAATGAAGAAGCTCCTCCGAAGTTTTTTGACTACAAGCTGTAAAACACTCCGTACTGCCCACAATGTGAAGCAATTTTATCAGTTCTAAAACATCGTTGATTTGGTAATTTATTAACTGATCAATCAATTAGCATCATTTTAGAAACATACCTATAGTATTTAAAATATATTAAACTTACTTACTTACCACCAAGTCCTTTCCCCGTGAGGGTAGGCAGAGAAGATAGAGCGCCACACTCTTCTGTCCTGACAAAAACACATTCATACATATTCGCATGCATCGACGATTGTTGAGGCTTCTAACGGGAACCGTCTTCCATTTTTTTTATCTATATCTGTTTAATCTGGTCGTGCCATGTCTTCCATGGTTGCCCTCTCTTTCTGGCGCCATCAACACTTTGCGTTATATATCTTTCTATTAATTCTTCCCTCATTCATTCGCTCAACATGCCCAAACAATCTAAGTGACCTTTTTTTTTAAATTGTATTAATTACGCTCAGATCAGTTTTACATTCATTCCTAATATCTTCATTCTTTACTCTATCATAAATGGATTTGCCACACGTCTAAGGGATCTCATCTTCACTGCATTCAGTCTACTTTCGTTACTCTTCTGCCAATTTCATACTTAAGTGTTGGTATCATTTATTTATTTATAAAACTTAATAAATAAATTATAATTTTATACCTCTCCATACAAAAAAATGTAAGAAAATCTATGAGAAAAGTGCTTATCGTTGTTAAATTTCGCTCGCATCTCCGGAGAATATATTATACTATAATATTAGGTCCTTACATATGAAATTGGCGTTTAGTATGGGAGGAACGTAAAGCCGATTTTTTTTAATTATAATATATTTATTTAATCAAAGTATGTACCATTGCTATCTATGCACTTTTGCCATCTCATAGGTAGTTCATCGATCCCTTTACTAAAAAAACCATTCGGACGGGAATCAATAAAATCTTTGAAGGCGGTTTGGACTGCCCCATCGGAGTTTGAATTTTTTCCTTTGCAAGAAGTTATCAAAATTTCGAAAAAAATGGTAATCTGTTGGGGCAAGGTCCGGAGAATACGGTGGATGTCTTAGACATTCCAATTGAAGCTCCTCTAATTTGGTAGCCGTCTGTTGTGCAGTGTGTAGTCTAGCGTTATCATGAAGCAGCAGTGGCCTAGAGCGATTAACCAGCCTCGGTTATTTAGCAGCTAGCTTTTCCATCATGGTTTGCAGTTGCTGACAATAGACATCTGCCGTAATCGTTTGGCCAGATTTAAGAAAGCTGTAGTGAACGACACCAGCACTAGTCCACCAAACGCTCACAAGTAACTTTTTTGGAGTCAATTTTCGCTTGGGGCATGGTTTGGCTGGTTCGGCAGGGTTCAGCCATTGCGATGAGCACTTCCGATTATCGTACAGGATCCACTTTTCATCACAGGTAATGATTCGATTTAAAATCCCTTCATTATTGTGCCGGTTGAGTAATGCAAAGCAGCAGTCAACGAGCGTTTGTTGATTTGCTTCACTCAATTCGTGAGGTACCCACCTTTCAAGCTTTTTCACCTTACCAATTTGCTTCAAGTGGATTAAAACAGTTTTATCACTAACACCGCAGCCTGCAGCTAACTCGGATGTGGTTTGCGATGGATCCGCTTCCACAATAGCCTTCAAATCTTCATTATCAACTTTGGTCTCCGGCCGTCCACGGGGCTTGTTCTGCAGGTCGAAATTTCCAGAACGAAAACGTTGGAACCAAAAACGCACTGTGTTTTCTTTTGCGGCACCGTCGCCACACACATCATTAATCCTTCGAGCCGTTTCTGCAGCACTGGTGCCACGTTGGAACTCGTACTCGTAAATAACGCGATATTTCAAGTTTTTCATTTTGTAAACTGAGTGACGCAAAGAAAAAAACAATTGAGGAAAAAACAAATGAATTATAATTTTCAAAACACAAATACATGAGTAAATAGCTGTATAAATTTGGATTTGGAATTCCTAACCAAAGAGAAGATATTTGAGATCAAATTTGCCAGTACGGCAAAACCCAATTTCATATGTAAGGACCTAATATATTATTTTTAAACTCTTGACAAAGCGATGTGTTCCATAAATTAATAAATTCCACCCTTAAACATCTTTCTACATTTATTTTTTATGTGTGATTAGATGTTAATCCGGTGGTACACCCCCAGCCAATCAAAGACAAATTACAATAACAATGAAGCAATCATCTCTTGATTTAACCCGCGAGGCTGCGTTTGTTTGTTTAACCCTTGAGTGACGGGCGTGGCAAATTGGATTAAACGGTTTTTCTGGAATTAATGCGTCCACACTACATCCTCCCAGGGGTATTCTTGCAATGATTAATCGATGGTGTTTGGTGTTAACCCTAAAATGATATCAAAAAACAATAAAGTAACGCGTCAGGTATACTTATTTATATATAAACATGTTTCTTTGTCTATTATATTATGTATTTATATATTTTATGTATGTAAAAATCCATTATCCGTCCATAATACTATATACTTACATGCGCAGGTTCTAAGGGCACTGTATAGGGCTTACAAAATCTTTTTACAATGGATAATGAATTAGTTAAAACGCTTAATAAACATTCGCAACAGTGGGATTCAAATGACACACTTAAAATTAATAAAAAATATATTTATAAACAAACACAAAACACAAGCTGAACTGGAACACTATCTTATAATTTTCAATAATTTCGCATTCTAGAATATTCCACACGTAAGTACTCTAACTTTAAACGCTAATTGTCTGTTCACTTGTTTGTCGCTGATTCTGTAGCTTCTCCAACACATTCTCTTATCTGTGTTTTTTTCACAACAAAAACCGACTTGATATGCGATAGCGTTGCTGTTCACATAAAGTCCTCGATTTCAGGAACTTTCACGTATATTCTCGCGCATTCGATAGACCTTCAGGGTTTTCCAAAATCTTTTAAAATGATTCAAGTCGTTCGGAAATTTTTGAATATGCGCAGTTCCTTTTGTTTCCAGAATATCGTGGTAAAGTTATTAGTTGGCACTGAAATGTGGCAACCATTCTCGTCCAGTGGCTATGACACTGACTTCTTATACCAGTGATTTCGGATTCGATTCTCGGTGAGGTCGTTATGTACAATCATGGTTTTCTGGAGCCAAGGTGTTGTGATAATATCGATCTTCGTTGCCTGTAGTAATATATAAAATAAAATATGTATTGACATAAAATAAAATATAACTTTTTTTCAGATTAACATTTTGATGACTGTCGGCGTGATCGATTCTCTAGTCATCGGGTGAGGTTTTTTAAGGCGGACCATTCCAATATTGTTGTACAAAACAGGGTAAGTCTAAAAAAAAACTTTTATTGTAGATATTGTTTTCGAAGTGTGGATTCTAAATCGGAAGTGTTGGCTAAAATTCAGCCGATTTGCGATAACTTTGATATAGAACTACTGCGTAATTTTTGAATGTGTGTTTTTGTGTTTTTATAATTCACCGCGATCTGTCTCTAGTGACATACTAAGCTTAAATACATCAACTTCTACAGTCTAGACTACTCGTTTATCTATAGACCAATGCAATAACGGCATATTATACTTTACATTACCGATTCAGTTAAAATATAAACACTATAGTGTCACTTGTTACACTTTATAAAAAATAAAATTTCCTTCATCTTAGTTAAATTGGATAAGATAGTAATAATTTTTATAAAAGTGATAAAAAAATTTCAAGAATTTAGTGAAAATGTTTCATGATTCTGCCACGATTGAATTAGCGTCACCTGTTCGCCAGTTTGTCAGAACGGAATCTTAAAATCGATAAGAAATTTAAGAAAAAATTACACACTATGTTTTAAACCACTTAATTGCTATATATTTGTCAACTAGTTTCGGTTGGACTCAACCTTCTTCAGGACAATTACAATATAGACTAATCTAGGTACAGAAATTTATAAAGGAGGAAAGAAAAAGAGAGAGGGACAGAGTGTCAACTAGGTGGGGGGGAGGGAATGGGAGGAGTTAACTGAAGATATAGGGAACAACTTTAAAATCGGACTATTAGATAAATTTATTTGTTTATTTATTATTTGACTATTATTGTTGATAGCTTTACTAATTTCTAATGCTTCTAGATTGTTAAGTCGCAAACCTAATCCGTTTTTGTGTAAAATTTTTGGCCCTGTATTATTATTAAATGTGTGATTAAAATTAATTAGATGTTCGGCAAATTCAGAAAAACCTACATTTGTTAAGCATTTAATGTGTTCTTTTATTCTAATATTTATGTTTCTCGATGTTTTACCAATATAGAAAGCTGGGCAATCATTACAGCTAAGTTTATAAATACCAGAATGGTTTAATATATTTTCTTTGTCTTTACAGTTACTTAATAATTTGCCTAAATTGTTACTGGTATAAAATGCTGGCTTTATCTCTTTAGGGAGTTTAGTCGTACTTAATATTGAAAAATTTTTTAGAAAAAGAATTCTCCGCCATTGAGGTGTTAGAATATTACTTTTGATAGTTGGAAGAGCGTTATAAATAAATTTATTAGACGAAATTTGACGGAGTTTTTTGGAAAGAATTCTATCTATCAAATCGGGTTTATATCCATTGTTAAAAGCTATCATTTTAATAGTAGAAAGTTCAATGGAAAAGTTTGTATCGGATAGGGGGATAGAGGTGAGGCGGTGGATCATGGAATGAAACGCGGAGTGTTTATGTGAGATAGGATGGTTGGAAGTATTATGGATTGTGGTGTCAGTAAAAGTAGGTTTTCTGTATACATTGAAATTAATTTTGTTGTCGATTATGGTTAAAGAAAGGTCTAGAAAATTTAATGTGGAATTAATACCTACTTCTAGTGTGAACTGTATTTGACTGTGAAAGGAATTGAGGAGTAAAAGGAATGTGTGTAGTTGACGCTCTGTGCCTGTCCAAATACAAAAAATATCGTCTACATAGCGTTTCCATATTGATACATTTTTTAACAGAGGAGATTTATTATCAAATATTTTATTTTCAAGATTATCCATAAATAAATCTGCACAAAGAGGGCTAGTTGGGGCACCCATTGGTAAACCTTATTTTTGCTGGTACACAACATCATTAAATTGGAAGTAGTTTTGGTTCAGACAAACATTAAACAGGCGTGCGAGGTCAATAGAAAGGTCTTTAGGTAAATGAGAATTTTTCAATAGATTAGATATTAAAGATTTACATTCAGAAATTGGTATGTTTGGAAATAAGTTAACTACATCGAAAGAAACAAGTTTACAATTAGGTGGTAAGACAAGGTTATTCAAATGGTGGATTAATTCAAGAGAATTCTTGATCGTGTATTTTGGGGAAAACACATTGGCCTTAGTAAATATAGTTTTTACAAAAGAAGCTAATTTGAAATTTGGGGAATTACAACAGGAGACTACAGGTCTTATAGGGCTATTAGTTTTATGAATTTTGAGAAATCCATATAACCTAGGTGTTTTAGGGTTTTTATTAATGAATTTACTTTTATCATATGATGAATCTATGAATATTGGAGATTTTGACTCGTTTAGAGCATTTTTAACATTCTGTTGGTATTTATTTGTGGGATCAGATTTTAAAATATCAAAGTTATCGTTATTAAGAAAATCTTCAATTTTAGAATTATAATCAGATCTAGGCATAATTATAACCGTATTACCTTTATCTGCCTTTGTTAGTACTAATTGATTACTAATTAACTTATTTTGGATAGATTTAGCATATAGAGTTTCCGCATTAAATGGTGGAATCGTTTTTGGAATAATGTTTTTTATCACTTCAGCACTTTTATAATGGAATGTTCTTGGAGCCTTGTGTAATGCTGTTTCTATATCCAGAAAGAACACATTAAATGCTTAACAAATGTAGGTTTTTCTGAATTTGCCGAACATCTAATTAATTTTAATCACACATTTAATAATAATACAGGGCCAAAAATTTTACACAAAAACGGATTAGGTTTGCGACTTAACAATCTAGAAGCATTAGAAATTAATAAAGCAATTAACAATAATAGTCAAATAATAAATAAACAAATAAATTTATCTAATAGTCCGATTTTAAAGTTGTTCCCTCTATCTTCAGTTAACTCCTCCCATTCCCTCCCCCCCACCTAGTTGACACTCTGTCCCTCTCTCTTTTTCTTTCCTCCTTTATAAATTTCTGTACCTAGATTAGTCTATATTGTAATTGTCCTGAAGAAGGTTGAGTCCAACCGAAACTAGTTGACAAATATATAGCAATTAAGTGGTTTAAAACATAGTGTGTAATTTTTTCTTAAATTTCTTATAATGTCAAACCACAAAGTGTTTTCTTGCTTTGAAAACTTAAAATCGATATTTCACCATCCAAATGTCCAATTGAGCTTAAATTTTGCAGACGTGTTCTCGATGATAATATATGAATCAGATTCACTAATTATTTAGTATTTGCTGTCACAATCTCCAAAAGTTATTTCGTATACTATCTTTTAAAAATAACTATTTAGACAGAAGTATACGAAACAATAAATGAAGTAAATGCCAAGTTTGGGTACTTTGATGACTTCAGTAATTAGGCTTTTTGACTTGTTGAAGCGTTAATTTTTTTTTAATAAAATAAAAATTATGCAGGATATGACAGAGATAGTCCACAATAGTATACATGTGGATTTCTGCTTTGATTATCAGTCGAAAACATTCAAGCAAACATTACCCAACATCAATAATTATGGAGATATGCAATATCTCGACGCGCTGAAAAATATTGATTGTTACATATTTTCCATAAGTAAAAATCGCTGTGCACACCAAAACACGTGTAACCTTTTCAACAGCCAACAAGAAAGTAAGCATCTCATATGATGACCACCAATATTACAATATTATAATATTATATGCATCAGAGACATTAAAATGGTCGCGAACTTAAAAAAATCCGCGTCTTTTTCATCAAACCTTATACAATCATTATAAGCATCGATCATATTTGATCAAATGCATATTGAATGGGGTCAGTTTTACCCAAAAAGAAAACTGGTTTATCAGCAATCGTTTTTGTAAGTTTACGGTTAATGAGTATCCCTTGTAGCCGTCACCGCTTATTGTGATCATTACATGCCTTCACGCGTCCAGGGATCGAACCCACCCTGTAGGGAAACATCGGAATGTCATCCCTAGTTAAAGGTTGATGGTCAAAGCTTTCATTCAAAAAATGAAAGTGACTATAAAAAAAAACAAGAAAAAAAATAAGAACAATAAATTAAGTGACATTAAAAAGGGTGTCTTACAGCTAGTAGCGAAAACTTCGGGGAGTCTTCTTCGTGCAATTTTTAATCTAAAATATTCTTTACAATTTGGGTGAAATGTGAATGGTTACAGTGATAAGAAACATCAAAAATTGCATTTTTTTTCAATATTTCTGACTTTTACTACTGTACATTAATTATATGGAGTACTTAAAAATTATTCGCTTTGATAAAAGCCACATAAAATTAACATCATATAACATCAAAAATTGCATTTTTTTTTCAATATTTCTGACTTTTACTACAGTAAATTATATGGAATATTTAAAAATTATTTGCTTTGATAAAGCCGTATAAAATTAACATCATATCACATTATTACTGTTACTGTAGTAATGCTCCAACATTGAACAGAAAATAACAAAAATAATAATATTGAAAAAAAATGCAAATTTTGATGTCGCTTATCTCCGTAACTAACGATATTTCACCCAAAGTGTAAAAGATATTTTCTATTCAAAATTGAATGAAGAAGACTCCTGCAAAATTTTTGCTACTAGCTATAAGACATGAGCGTGCAGTGAGAACAAAAAGCATAACTTTTAGAATACAATATTGACTATAATTACCATATTATTCAGATTTTAATATTTCATTATATTCTGCCAGATAAATATTTGATTTCTATTTTTTTCCAAACATATCAAATATAATAATTTCTTTGTCTGTCCGTTCATCCGTCTGTCTGTCCCCGTAACTTCCGTGTAACGTCCGTAATTTCGTTCGAATTTGCGGCTAAAAAACGGCTAGAATCCCGGGCCACCAAACCCGAACCAGCTGTTTCACGCATGTTGCCACGGTCGCCTCTCTGTGGAGCGCCAAAAAGATGCTATAAATATATACTAAATACGCAAACCAACGTTCCGTCATTTTTGACAGGTTGCAGCTAATATTTAGATAAGTCATGAGTCTTGTTCTCACTGCACGCCCCTGCTATAAAACACGCGTCTGTCTTCTTCTTCTGCTTGTAGTGTCATCACAACAATTTGCGTATTTGTTGTTCCTTGCGGCCAATTACATTACCATCACTGGTGAAGGTTAAACCGTTATTTTAACCGGTTATTTTCGGTACAGTTATTTGGCATTTGTATCTGATTATATCGATGATTGATAACTAAGACAGCATTGTTGTCACTTCGTCAGATTTGACAAGACAAAAATCTTATCAACAGAACCGCGCCTTATACCCAGACTAGTGAGGGAGTCCATTGAAATATACAAACATCCCAATTTCAATAGTATTTGGCGCCCTGTTCTTACGACATTGATTCAAACCTTAGTAAAGTCCGTCGACGTAACTAGTACATATTGCGCACTGCCTGTTTTGGCTGGCTCACTTTATTGTAGAAGAAGTGAACACTCCACAACAAAGTGCATATAATTTACGCCCTCAAAAGCAGTAATCAGTCCGCCTTCTACCTCCGCGGGTAAACGTCGTCCTCATGATGACGTTGAATAAGCATTCAACGAAACGTGGAGAATTTTTTCTCGGAAAAACATACGGTTCTTATAAAATATCCGCAACTATTTACAGTTACCTTAACTTTTTAATTCCAGTTTAGCACTATATAAAGATTCGATACTAAAAGCTCTACACCTTGCCGTTCTGAATCCATAGTGCAATCAAAAACAAATTATTATACCTATTTGTTTAACCTACTTCACATCTCCTTTTTCTAAATTACTGTTATAACTTTAAATAACTTTCTATAATGTATTGTCAATTCTCTAATTTCTTGCTGTTTTACTATTTGGAGTTCTTGTATATATTATAATGCAAAAGGTACTTCGACACCGTATATTGAAATAAATAAAAAAACATATATATAAAACTAACTAACTAACCATCACGCCGTTTCCCCACAGGGGTAGGCAGAGAAGATTGAACGCCATACTATTCTGTCCTGGCACACCACTTTTGCTTCGGCCACATTCGTACATCTTCTCATACAAGTTCTACGGTTGTTGCGGCTTTTAGCAGGACCATCCTCGAGTACTTGTAGTATCTGATCATGCCAGGTCTTTCGCGGACGCCCTCTATTCCTGTTGCCTTCAACACTCGCCTCATATATTTTCTTAAC